>WNWK01028487.1:0-25333 GCA_009830355.1 Cherax destructor | reverse complement strand
TTGGTTAAAATTCCCTTTTCATTCGCTTAACATCTCCCAAAATCTCTCTCCCTCTACACTCCTCTCTTCCCCGGGGGCATACACGCTTATTATGACCCTTTTTTCGCACCACCCTTATTTTAATCCACATTCCTTGAATTTACACATTTATATTCCCTCTTTTCCTTCCATAACTGACCTTCCTTATTGTACCCCTTCCTTAGCTCTAACTCTCTAGAATCCTGACTTAACCTTTATTTCTCCCCACTGAAACTCCCCCCCCCCTTCAGCTTTTTTCCCTTTGGGGGCCAGGACACAACTTCTTTTATTCAAACATCCAATCATCTTTTCTTATCATCCCCTACATCCACACATTGACAACCCAATTTTATAAAGTTTTTCTTATATATATATATATATATATATATATATATATATATATATATATATATATATATATATATATATAAATTTTGGGGTTGGGGAAAAACTTGCTTTTTAAAAAAAAGCCCCCCCCCCCTTTTCCAAAAAGGAAGTAAAATTTTTTGGTATGCAAAATTTTCCCCAAAATATTCTGAAATAACGAAAAAATATATTTCAGTTTTTTTATTATTAAATTAATGTTAACGTATTAAAATAATTTATTGGGGTTGTTTTTGCGCTTTTTTAAAAAAAGGGGGGGTTTAAAGTTTTTTTTGGACAAAATTAAAAAATTTTACATTCAAAAAAGAAAAAAAAACTTTTAAACGTATAAGAAAAAATTTTAAAAAATTAAATTTTTTTAAAAGAGCTTGTAATTGCCCAGTTTTCCTAATCCGTATATATATATATATATATATATATATATATATATATATATATATATATAAAATTATATATATATAAAGACCCTTTGACTATAAAAACCCTTGCGGTCGATTAGGAAAAAAAGGCAGTTTTAAAAATTAAGTTTTTAAAAAATTTTCTTTAAAACTTTAAAATATTTTTACATTTGTTAATGAAAAAATTTTATTTTTTATCAAGAAAGAAAAATAAACTTATCATAAAAGCCAATTTTACCAAACAAAATATTTTGATCGTTAAAATTTTAAATTTTAATAAACAAACTTTAAAAAATTTTTTTTTGTTAAATTTTTTATAGCAAAAAAATTTCCTTTTTTATATGGCAAAAAAACGTTGCTATTTAAGCCAAAAACCCAAATTTTAACTTTTATATATATATATATATATATATATATATATATATATATATTATATATATATATATATAATAAATATTATATGATGAAACTGAGTTAAACTGAAACTGACTTAATAATAAATGACGTTATATAAAAAGATTTTATATAATGAAACTTATTTTATATAATGAAACTGACGTTATAAATGAAATGACGATTAATAAACTTACTTATATAATAAACACTTATATAATGAAACTTTTTTATATAATAAACTGACGTTATATAATGAAACTTATTTTATAAATAAACGCGTTATATAATGAAATGATTATATAATAAACTGACGTTATATAATAAACGACTTAATAATAAACTGATTTTATAAATGAAACTGACGTTATATAATGAAACGTTTTATAAATGAAACGGTTATATGAAAAACAGTTATATGATAAAACGACGTTATATGATGAAACGCGTTATATGATGAAACTGACGTTATAAATAAACTGACGTTATATATAAACTGATTTTATAAATGAAACTGATTTTATATAATGAAACTGACTTATATGATGAAACTGCGTTATATGATGAAACTGACGTTATATGAAAAACGCGTTATATAATGCGCGTTATATAATGAAACTGATTTTATATAATGAAACTGACTTTATATGATGAAACTGTTTTTATAAATAAACGCGTTGTTATTAAACCGTAACCCATGAACTGTCTTTTTCCCATAAATAAATACCATTGGGTTGAAAAACCCCATTGGGTTGATAAAACCCATTGTGATCTGATAAAGACCCATTGGGGGTTGATAAAAATGTGGTCTGAAAAAGTTTAGGGGATCTGATAGACCCATTGTGGGCTGTAAAACCCATTGGGTCTAAAAAGACCATTTGGTCTGATAAAGACCCATTGTGGTCTGAAAAGCCATTGTGGTCGATAAAACCATTGTGAACTGATAAAGACCCATTGTGGTCTGAAAAGACCCATTGTGGTCGATAAAGACCCATTGTGAACTGAAAAAAGACCCATTGTGGTCTGATAAACCCCCATTTGGTCTGATAAAGCCCATTGTGATCTGATAAAGACACATTGTGATCTGATAAAGACCCATTGTGATCTGATAAAGACCCATTTGATCTGATAAAGACCCATTGTGGTGGGGTAAAGTCCCATTGTGATCTGATAAAGACCCATTGTGGTCTAAAAAACCCATTGTGGTCTGATAAAGACCAATTGAGATCTGATAAAGACCCATTGTTTGATAAAGACCATTGTGATCTGAAAAGACCCATTGTGGCTGATAAAGACCATTTTGGTCGATAAAGACCCATTGTGATCTGATAAAAACCCATTGTGGTCTGATAAACCCCCATTGTGATCTGACAAAGACCATTGTGGCTGATAAAGACCCATTGTGGTCTGATAAAGACCCATTGTGAACTGATAAAGACCCATTGTGGCTGATAAACCCCTATTGGGTCTTAAAGACCCATTGTGATCTGATAAAGCCCATTGTGATCTGATAAACCCCCATTGTGATCTGATAAAGACCCATTGTGGTCTGATAAAGACCCATTGTGGTCTGATAAAGACCCATTGTGATCTGATAAAGACCCATTGTGGTCTGATAAAGACCCATTGTGGTCTGATAAAGCCCCATTGTGGTCTGATAAAGACCCATTGTGATCTGATAAAGACCCATTGTGGTCTGATAAAGACCCATTTGGTCTGATAAAGACCCATTTGGTCTGAAAACCCCCATTGGGTCTGATAAAGACCCATTGTGATCTGATAAAGACCTATTGGGTCTGAAAAGACCCTTGGGTCTGATAAAGACCAATTTGGTCTGATAAACCCCCTTTTTGGTCTGATAAAGCCCATTGTGGTCTGAAAAGACCCATTGTGGTCTGAAAAGACCCATTGTGGTCTAAAAAGACCCACTGTGGTCTGATAAAGCCCATTGTGATCTGATAAAGACCTATTGTGGTCTGATAAAGACCCATTGTAGTCTGATAAAGACCCATTGTGGTCTAAAAAAACCCATTGTGGTCTAAAAAGCCCATTTGGTTGATAAAGACCAATTGTGATCTGATAAAGACCAATTGGACATCTTAATTCTGTATATTGTTCCGGCCATAACTACAATTTTACAATAAGCAGCCGTTAATGGGGAAAAAAAAATTCCTTTTTAAAATACAACTCCTGTTCCCTGTTCGTCTAGCAGCAATTAAACCTAGGACATAATCGAGTTGTGGGTGAAAGGGGGGGAAGATGACAATGCACGAAGAGGAAAAAATTTCGTTTTACTCTTGGGGTTACCGGGCTTTTTCCCGGGTTTTAGCCAAAAAAAGTTTTTTCCTCCTCACTTTCCCCCTTTTTAAAGGAGGATAATCTGAGAATCTCTTTAAAAAAAAAAAAAGAATCTGATAAAAAAGGGGGCCAAAGGGAATTGAAACAAAATGTATTTAAGTTTTAAACCAAATGTGTACTTAATGTGTTGTTCTGCCAGAAAAAGTTTGTGTTTTCTCCCATAACCGTACTCATTGTTTGTTCTGCCAGATAACACGTACTCATTGTGTTGTTCTGCCAGATAACACGTACTCATTGTGTTGTTCTGCCGATAACACGTACTCATTGTGTTGTTCTGCCCCCTAACACGTACTCATTGTGTTGTTCTGCCAGATAAACGTACTCATTTGTTTTCTGCCAGATAACACGTACTATTGTGTTTTTTTGCCAATACAAACTCATTGTGTTGTTCTGGTAACACGTACTCATTGTGTTGTTCTGCCAGATCCCCACTCATTGTGTTGTTCTGCCGTCACATCTTGTGTTTTTTTGCCAGATAACACTACTCATTGTGTTGTTCTGCCAGATAACCGTACTCATTGTGTTTTTTTGCCAGATAAACGTACTCATTGTTTTTTTGAGATAAACTACTCAGTGTTTTCTGCCAGATAACACGTACTCAGGGGTTGTTCTGCCAGATAAACGTACTCAGTGTGTTTTGGCTGCCAGATAACACGTACTCAGTGTGTTGTTCTGCCAGATAACAGACTCAGTGTGTTGTTCTCCCAAAAACCTTCATTATGTTGTTCTGCCAGATAACACGTATAGTGTGTTGTTCTGCCAGATAACACGTACTCATTATGTTGTTCTGCCAGATAACACGTACTCAGTGTGTTGTTCTGCCAGATAACACTACTCAGTGTGTTGTTCTGCCAGATAACACGTACTCAGTGTTTGTTCTGCCAGATAACACGTACTCAGTGTGTTGTTCTGCCAGATAACACGTACTCAGTGTTTTTTGCCAGATAACACGTACTCATTATGTTTTTCCAGATAACATTAGTGTGTTGTTCCCCAAAACCGTCTCATTATGTTGTTCTGCCAGTAACACGTCCCCCAGTGTGTTGTTCTGCCAGATAACACGTACTCAGTGTTTGTTCTGCCAGAAAAAAAGTATCAGTGTGTTGTTCTGCCAGATAACACGTACTCAGTGTGTTGTTCCCCAGATCCGTACTCATATGTTGTTCTGCCAGAAACCTTATGTGTTGTTCTGCCAGATAACACGTACTCAGTGTTTTTTCCCCCAGATAACACGTACTCATTATTTGTTCTGCCAATAACACGTACTAGTGTGTTGTTCTGCCAGATAACACGTACTCATTATGTTGTTCTGCCAGATAACACGTACTCAGTGTGTTGTTCTGCCAGATAACACGTACTCAGTGTTTGTTCTGCCAGATAACACGTACTCAGTGTGTTGTTCTACCAGATAACATACCAGTGTGTTGTTCTGCCGTAACATACTCAGTGTGTTGGTCTGCCGAAACCCCGTACCAGTGTGTTGTTCTGCCAGATAACACGTACTCTTATGTTGTTCTGCCAAAAAACCTCTCAGTGTTTGTTCTGCCAGATAACACGTACTCAGTTTTTTTCTGCCAGATAACATCTCAGTGTTTGTTCTAGATAACACGTCTCAGTGTTTGTTCTGCCAGATAACACGACTCAGTGTTTTTCTGCCAGATCACGTACTCATTATTTGTTCTGCCAGATAACACGACTCAGTTTTTTGTTCTCCAAAAACACGTACTCATTATGTTGTTCTGCCAGATAACACGTACTCAGTGTGTTGTTCTGCCAGATAACACGTACTCAGTGTGTTGTTCTGCCAGATAACAAGTACTCAGTGTGTTGTTCTGCCAGATAACACGTACTCAGTGTGTTGTTCTGCCAGATAACCTACTCATTATGTTGTTCTGCCAGAAACCGTCTCAGTGTGTTGTTCCCCCAGTAACATACTCAGTGTGTTGGCCAGATAACCCAATATTATGTTGTTCTGCCAGATAACACTCCCAGGTGTTTGTTCTGCCAGATAACACGTACTCATTATTTTTTCCAGATAACACGTACCAGTGTGTTGTTTCCAGAAACACGTACTCAGTGTGTTGTTCTGCCAGATAACACGTACTCAGTGTGTTGTTCTGATAAATCTCAGTGTGTTGTTCCCAGTAACACGTACTCAGTGGTTGTTCTACCAGATAACACGTACTCAGTGTGTTGTTCTGCCAGAAACCGTACTGGGGTTTTTGCCAGTCCAAGCCCATTATGTTGTTCGCCAGATAACACGTACTCAGTGTGTTGTTCCCCAGATAACACGTACTATTATGTTGTTCTGCCAGATAACATACTCAGTGTGTTGTTCTGCCAGATATCACGTACTCAGTGTGTTGTTCTGCCAAAAACCGTACCATTATGTTGTTCTGCCAGATAACACGTACTCATTGTGTTGTTCTGCCAGATAACACGTACTCATTATGTTGTTCTGCCAGATAACACTCTAGTGTGTTGTTCGCCAGATAACACGTACTCAGTGTGTTGTTCTGCCAGATCACGTACTCAGTGTGTTGTTCTCCAGATAACACGTACAAAAGGGGGTTCCAGAAAAGCTCGTGTTTGTTCTGCCAGATAACACTCTCAGTGTTTGTTCGCCAGATAACACGTCTCATTATGTTGTTCTGCCAGATAACAGTACTCAGTGTTTGTTCTGCCAAAAAAAGTACTTTATGTTGTTCTGCCAGATAAACGTCTCAGTGTGTTGTTCTGCCAATAACAGTACTCAGTGTGTTGTTCTGCCAGATAACACTACTCTTATGTTGTTCTGCCAGAAAACGTACTCAGTGTGTTGTTCTCCCAAATTTGTACCATTATGTTGTTCGCCAGATAACACTCTCATGTGTTGTTCTGCCAGAAACCCCTACTCAGTGTGTTGTTCGCCGAAAAGTACTCAGTGTGTTGTTCTACCAGAAACCTTCGTGTGTTGTTCGCAGATAACACTACTCTTTTTTTCCCTGCCAGATAACACGTACTCATTATGTTTTTCTGCCAGATAACACGTACTCAGTGTGTTGTTCTGCCAGATAACACGTACTCAGTTGTTGTTCTGCCAGATAACACGCTCATTATGTTGTTCTGCCAGATAACACGATCCAGTGTGTTGTTCTGCCAGATAACACTACTCTTTATGTTGTTCTGCCAGATAACACTACTCAGTGTGTTGTTTCCAGATAACACGTACTCAGTGTGTTGCTCCAGATAACAGTACTCAGGGGTTTTTTCTGCCAGATAACACACTCATTGTTTTTTTCTCCAGATAACACGATCGGTGTTGTTCTGCCAGATAACACGTACTCAGTGTGTTGTTCTGAGATAACCTAATGGTTGTTCTGCCAGATAACCGCTCATTGTGTTGTTCTGCCAGATAACATACTCAGTGTGTTGTTCTGCCAAAAAAAGTACTCAGTTGTTGTTCCCCCAGAAACAGCCGTGTTTGTTCTGCCAGATAAAGCTCATTTGTTGTTCTCCAGAAACACTACTCAGTGTGTTGCCCAGATAACACGTACTCATTGTGTTGTTCTGCCAGATAACAGTACTCAGTGTGTTGTTCTGCCAAAAAACACGTCTCAGTGTGTTGTTCTGCCAGAAAACGACTCAGTGTGTTGTTCTGCCAGATAACTGCGATAAGCCCCTTTCCCCTAACGACAACGGTGACTATAACATTGTTGTTGTTGTTCTTGATTCGAGTATCCCCCGGCCTGGGTCACATTGTAGAGACATGATGAGAGGGTCAAAATTCACAGGCTCACCCCCCGTCCCCTACAAAGGGAAAAAACTGCCTTGTGTGAAAACGTAAATATAACGTCTGAACCTATTATTACTACCACAAATACCAAATACAGCCTACTACCACACAATACAGCCTACTACCACACAATCAGCCTACTACCACACAATAAACCTACTACCACAATACAGCCTCTACCACAAATCACCTACTACCACAAATAAACCTACACACACAATGCCTACTACCACACAATACACCTACTACCAAAATACAACCTACTACCACACAATACAGCCTCTACCACACAATACAGCCTCTCCACACAATACAACCTACTACCAAAATAAACCACTACCACACAATACAACCTACTACCACACAATACAGCCT
Organism: Cherax destructor; assembly: GCA_009830355.1. Classification (NCBI taxonomy): domain Eukaryota; kingdom Metazoa; phylum Arthropoda; class Malacostraca; order Decapoda; family Parastacidae; genus Cherax; species Cherax destructor. The sequence goes on along the minus strand of WNWK01028487.1, from coordinate 17,632 downwards.
ACTACCACAAATACAGCCTACTACCACAAAACAACCTACCCCCACACAATACAGCCTACTCCACACAATACAGCCTACTACCACAAATACAACCTACTACCACACAAAAAAACCTACCCACAAATCAATCCTACCACACAATACAACCTCCCAAAAATACAGCCATACCACAAAAAAAACCTACTACCACACAATACAGCCTACTACCACACAATACAGCCTACTACCACACAATACAACCTACCCAAAAAAACAACCTACTACCACACAATAAACCACTACCAAACAATACAACCTACTACCACACAATACAACCTACTACCACACAATACAACCTACTACCATACAATAAACCTACTACCACACAATACAACCACTACCACAAGACAGAATTCGGGCCTTTTCCCTAGTGAGCGACTTATATTTATGGTAATCGGCTTTTTTTATATAGACTTGTTTTAAATTTCAACGCTTTCAATAAATGCGTGGCTAGTATAGAATACGGTCTAGCTTCCAAAAAAAAACATAAACAGCATACTGGGATTATTAATCAAATGTCTATAAGACAGAAAATCTGATTGCTAGCGCACCAGCTCACATATGAGGTGGGGGGCGATCCCCGGTACGGGGGGAAATATTAGGTTGTTTCCTTAAGAACCTGCTGTTCTTGTTCACCCCCCCGTAAAATAGGTACTTTGGTGTCAGTCGACTTTGTGGGGGGCTCAAAAGACAAAATTAACCTAATTTCCCAAATTTTATAACATGTCACTGATGTCAGGTAGGCCTTTTGCCTTGTCTGACTTGGTAATAAAAAATTTTTATAAAATTCAGGTGGCTTATTTCCATTGAGTCAAATGGCCCTCGTCCTCAGGATGCCACCCGAAACAGTGGGTAAAACCAGGTATATATTTACTGCTGGGGGGAAAAGGGGGAAAAGGAAAAAACCCGGGGCAAACCCACACCCCATTTTTTGTTGTAATGTGCCTAAATTGATTAACATTTTGAAAACAATTTCCCTGGGGAATCGCCCGGGCCTCCTGGGTGGCCAGGTATCCCCCACTAGCCCATGGGACTTAGAATGTTTATGTTGGATAGTAAAGGTCCAAAACTGGATTTTTACAAAAATTTTACATTATATATATATACTATATATATAACGTAAGACAGGGGGGACTGTTGAATGCATAACTCTTGACTTTTTTTTTTTTTACCCCCCCGAACACTCATGCAAAAAGTGAACAGTTATAAATTTCTTCAAATAGGAAGGGGCCCTCAGATAGAAAGCCCGCTGCGGGCTTTTTATATAAGACCCTCGTCAGGAAACACGTCCGTTTCCGACAAACTTTTTTCCAACCTAACCTAATGTTTACATTCCATTAAAGTTGGGTTAGAACCCTGAGCACCTATTAAGGGCCAATGAGAATGCCTACAAGACTTAAAAAAACTGCCTGTTATAACCTTTTATAAGGGGAGAAGATTTTAGGCCAAAATTTCGTAATATATGAATGTTTAACATTACCCCCAGGGGTAGTGCCACTATTTAAAGGGGCTTATATTCTTAAAAGACAAATATTACCTGTGACCCAGAACAGATCGTGAGTCCATATGCCCAAAACCCCAATGGAAATAAGTCACTTTGGCTTTTTTTGGTTTCCTGAGAAATTTTAAATTTGGTATAATCAATGTATACCTGTACCTAAATAACTTATTGGGAAATTTTGGGGCTATTCTGACGGATAATGGGATAGATCAATGGGTTTATTTTCCATTGGGCTGTGTAAAACTTGTTTGGACTGCCCCCTTGTAAGCTGCACTCTGGGCAAGCACTGTTGACACCGACACTCTGAGACACTTCTCTCAGACTTACAAGTGGCTATGGTACAAATTTCTAGCTGATTGCAGTAAGGGAACCCCCCCTGCCTACACAATACTAGAAGGAGATTACTTTTGAAAGAAAAGGGTGGTATGTGTCCTGGTCTTCCTTATATATAACCCCTCCTAACACCATGTGCAGTGGAGAAACTTTGTCTGCAAAGATGGGGTAATTAGTGTCCTGCCTGCACCTCAGAGTTCCCTGGTTACTAGGATATCCCTTGAGTGATATATGCAGTAAGTAACACTAGCTTCAGACTTGAACTTAGGAGACGCGCTGTTACATACCAACACAAGTCGTCCGTCCGCCTAAGCCCCACAGATAACTCACTAACGTTTCCCCCAGAAAACTGGCCAGATACTGAGAGAAGAAAGCCTAGTCTTACTGTGACAGGGTCTGGATGGAGGCAGATGTCCACGGTACTTCGGGATCTCCTCCGTGGCCCCAGGACAGATGTTGGGTCACGTGGGGGTGTGTCTATCTCAGCACGTCTTGTCCCTGTGGGGTCTGGTCTGGGAAGAAAGAACTGGTGCCCTTTCCCCTTAGATTCAAGGGTAGCACTGCCAGTTCTCGTTAGCTAACATAATCTAATGTCTGTCTATTCAGGTCTATAACTACCTATATTAGGGTGCTAGAGCTACACTATTAATACCTAACGTTGCCTTAATAATCCTACTGTTAGTCTCTGGCTGTACAAACTTACCTAGGTGTTCCTAGGTGGATAAATCTATCAATCAAATATATACACAATAGTCACCGTCATCAGCTGGAGTGTGCATATGTTTTGTTGGGTGTGTGGGTTTATAAACTCCGAGGGCCGATCCTCGGTGTGTAAGACTCCTGACGGCTCCCTTACCCTGTGGAACCTTTAGTGACAAAAAAAGTTTCCACATCCTCCCGCCCGCAAGGTAGACGATACGTCTACGTCAAGTTCACCTTCCGCAAGCCCTTACGGCGGGCCCTGGACACGAGTGCTGTCCGGCCACTCCGTCGAGCAGACTCTGGTTTAACTCCGACTGTCAGTTTCCGCCGCGTGGATTGCTGGGGTGTAAACTTAGGGGTTTCCCGGTGATCTTAACACCCTTCCCTTTAACTTTAATGTCTTTCACATGTCTAGCCTTGTCTGAGCAGCTTGTACTTTCCCACCCAGTGGCCTATATACCCGGTAGCCCTTCTTCCCACTGATACGAGGTTCCTGGGTTTAATGACAATCTCTCTCCCTCTTTAGGTACCCCATAAAAGCGTCCCCCCAAGGTGGCTAAGTGTTCGTCACTTCCTACTTGGTTTGGCTTACCCGGCGGTTCGTCGTGTACACTAACATTCATTATCACTACTCCCCAGCTATCAGGGTGTGAACTTCCCCCCTCTCTGGCGTTGCAGGGAACTCATGAGGAATTCTGCCACCGATGATATATCCTACTGGGGATCTGTATAAACCAATTCCTTCCTTAACAGTCCGTCGTGTGGACAGGAAGTCATCAAGATAGTTGGCTCCCACCAGGATACCTACATTTCTGACTGTGTCAGTGGTAATGTCCTGGTCTGCCAGCTTCACACCAAGGTCTTTCAATCGCTTGGTTGCTGCTGCAAGACCTCTGGTCGTAATGCCGCAGGTAACGTATTTACTACCAGAGCTGTAATATTTCTGTGATGTCACCCAGTTTAACAGTGACATCCACAACATCATAAGACTTGGGTGGGCCCTGACTTATAGCACCTCCCAATGTCGCATTAAATTTGTCGGTGGCCTTCAACTTTAACCTAGCCACCAACTTCTCTGTTATCATGGACACTTGTGCCCCTGAGTCGAAGAATAATCGGGTTGTTTCGGTTCTGTTCCCGTTCACAACCCCTGCCATGACTGTAGGTAGGGCAGCAGCTCTGTGCTTCTCACTCAGATTAGAGACTTTGCCCATACTAATCACGCTGGCTACCACTTCAGGCTCGGGCTCGCCTTCTATCTCCTCTACTGGAGAAACGTCCCCACTAGCCTGGGGTTCCCTTAAATTGTTGTGACATAGTGCAGTATGGTGCTCCTTTCGGCAATTATAGCACTCTGAAAGATGTGACCGGCAATCTTCTGCCTCATGTCTTCCACAACACCTTAAGCATAGCTGCAACTCCTTTAGTCTCTGCCGCCTACTGCTCAGTGTTGCATACCGAGAGCAACTCGTGCTAGTGTGTTCACCTTCGCAGAACACACATGTCTTAGTGGTTTCCCCCTTGGTTGAGGACCTGTCTTGGGCATAATAGGTACCGATCAGCGGTGGGTGCTTTAGTTCTATCTCTCGAGTTTTCTGAGTAACTAACTGTTTGTTTATGTGATGATGGCGGTGACCTTTCTCTCTCACCTATACTCAGGTGAATCACGATATCACTCAACCCCTCAACAATCTGTTGTATTGTGAACCGGTTAGTCCCATACTTCAAATGTAACTCATGTATTGTAGTGCTAGCTAGTTTCCTCTGAATTGTCTGACTGACCATCATTCCGATCCGCCCCAATCATGTAAATCTCTAAGACTGTTTGTCAGACTCGTGACTTCGATTTTGAACTTCTCTAAGCTCTGACGGTCATGACGGCAAGCCTCAAGATCGGACAATCGATAAAATATAGCTATCATTATCTCCTCTGTGTTGCCATACGTATTCTTTAGTTGATCCTTGGCATGTTGATAATTAATGTCAGTGGTTTGGTAATGCCGGACCAAGTCCAGGGCTTTACCCTTGAGCTGTGAACGTAAGTACTGTAGTTTGGTGGCATCTGACAAATCATCCCTGTCATCTATCTGTGATTTAAACTGATCCCAGAAAGCAATGTACTCTGTCAAAGTTCCATCAAATGTTGGTAAATTTAATGTAGGTAATCTGGGTAACACTCTAAGGGGACTGTGCTGACGTGTGTGCCCTGTACTATTATTTGTTGACCTTGCTGTATTAGCCTTCAATACTTTCTTTAACTTTTTGCAGAGTCCCCACTCTGATAGACCTTCGGCCCTCTGATCCTCGCATTCCTCCCTAGCTGTCTCGACAACATCGTCAGGTTCCTCTGTCTCATAGGCTTCTGTCTCGTAATAAAGATAGGCTGTCTCCAATGCCTTTAGCCTTCCCTCTAAAAGCTCTAAACACCTTTCTAGATCCTCGCAATCTGCATCTGGGTTTTCCCTGACAGCACGGCTCTCCCTACATGCCCTGGTTAGTCGACCCTTGTGGGCGCTCATAGACCGCTTTAGCTGGCTTAGGGGTGGGGTAGGTGCTCCCTGATTCTCCCCCATCATAGTTGTGGTTTAGTTAGAGTTTGTCGCTAATTTATACGTCAATTAGCCCACCCCACAGTACAACACGGTATTAGGTGAGAATAAGTGATTCCCAAAGCCCCTCAACAAGCTTGATGGCTTTACTTTACAACTGTTGACTTGACTATTAAATATACACTGCCAGTCCTCAAACCCAACTAAAATGTATATTGTTTTTATGAAAGCTTAACCTAGCAACTCCCTGTGCCCAATAGTAAATAGTTACAGGGCTTGAGCTAGCAAATCACAAATTAAATGAGTCAAATACTACAACAAAATTCACACAGTAAAAATATGTAGTCTTTGTAAATTAAATTCAATTGGTCAGCACAAATTAAATTCAGTAATTCACTTATAAACAGTATATGAATAATGTTGTGTAATTAACTTTGGCTTAACTGAGCCTAGACAATTATTGTAGTTAGCTGGTGAAGGTAACACCTAGCCTAACTTTATCACTGTTGAAATTAGTGTGCAACTAGCCTGAATCTAGCTTGCAAAGTAAATAATAGCTAGGTTAAATCTGACCTAGCTGTTATAACTGTTATAATTATTGCAGAGGCCTACCTAACTGTGGCTGCCTGCAGTTCACTGTAAGTAATTAAATATGCAAGTTACCTAACCTGGCTTACTTGTAATCACTGTAAATAAATAAACTCACAGCTTAACTAGCCTACTTGGCCTGCCTGTAGATTACTGTAAATAACAACTTCTGATTAGTTAGCTTAACCTAGCCTGAGTAAGTCTTTGGGCCTAGGTGTGAAAACTAACCTAGCTTCGAAAATGACTGGTACATTAACTGTGGCCTAGCTAATTAAGACTAATGTGTCTGCTAAACTAGCTATTCCACATCTCGGTTATCGAAGGACCATTGTAGAAACTTGGTTGGACTGCCCCCCTTGTAAGCTGCACTCTGGGCAAGCACTGTTGACACCGACACTCTGAGACACTTCTCTCAGACTTACAAGTGGCTATGGTACAAATTTCTAGCTGATTGCAGTAAGGGGAACCCACACTGCCTACACAATACTAGAAGGGAGATTACTTACTTGAAAGAAAAGGGTGGTATGTGTCCTGGTCTTCCTTATATATAACCCCTCCTAACACCATGTGCAGTGGAGAAACTTTGTCTGCAAAAGATGGGGTAATTAGTGTCCTGCCTGCACCTCAGAGTTCCCTGGTTACTAGGATATCCCTTGAGTGATATATGCAGTAAGTAACACTAGCTTCAGACTTGAACTTAGGAGACGACGCTGTTACATACCAACACAAGTCGTCCGTCCGCCTAAGACCCACAGATAACTCACTAACGTTTCCCCAGAAAACTGGCCAGATACTGAGAGAAAAAAGCCTAGTCTTACTGTGACAGGGTCTGGATGGAGGCAGATGTCCACGGTACTTCGGGATCTCCTCCGTGGCCCCAGGACAGATGTTGGGTCACGTGGGGGTGTGCTGCCTAATCTCAGCACGACTTGTCCCTGTGGGGTCTGGTCTGGGAAGAAAGAACTGGTGCCCTTTCCCGCTTAGATTCAAGGGTAGCACTGCCAGTTCTCGTTAGCTAACATAATCTAATGTCTGTCTATTCAGGTCTATAACTACCTATATTAGGGTGCTAGAGCTACACTATTAATACCTAACGTTGCCTTAATAATCCTACTGTTAGTCTCTAGCTGTACAAACTTACCTAGGTGTTCCTAGGTGGATAAATCTATCAATCAAATATATACACAATAGTCACCGTCATCAGCTGGAGTGTGCATATGTTTTGTTGGGTGTGTGGGTTTATAAACTCCGAGGGCCGATCCTCGGTGTGTAAGGCTCCTGACGGCTCCCTTACCCTGTGGAACCTTTAGTGACTAAAAAAGTTTCCACAACAATAGAGCGAAAAACTAATGTAAAGGACCTTGGAGTGATCATGTCGGAAGATCTCACCTTCAAAGACCATAACATTGTATCAATCACATCTGCTAGAAAAATGACAGGATGGATAATGAGAACCTTCAAAACTAGGGATGTCAAGCCCATGATGACACTCTTCAGGTCGCTTGTTCTATCTAGGTTGGAATATTGTTGCACACTGACGGCACCTTTCAAGGCAGGTGAAATTGCTGGCCTAGAAAATGTGCAGAGAACCTTCACGGCACGCATAACTGCGATAAAACACCTCAATACTGGGAACACTTTAAGTTCCTAAACCTGTACTCCCTAGAACACAGGCGGGAGAGATACATGATCATATACACTTGGAAAATCCTAGAGGATTAGTACCAAACTTGTACACGAAAATCACTCCCTATGAAAGCAATAGACTCGGCAGACGATGCAACATCCCTCTAATGAAAAGCAGGAGTGCCACTAGCACGATAAGAGACAACACAATAAGTTTCAGGGGCCCAAGACTGTTCAAATGCCTCCCAGCATACATAAGGGGATTACCAATAGACCCTGGCTGTCTTCAAGCAGGCACTGGACAAGCACCTAAAGTCAGTACCTGACCAGCCGGGCTGTGGTTCGTACGTCGGTTTGCGTGCGGCCAACAGTAACAGCCTGGTTGATCAGGCCCTGATCCACCATGAGGCCTGGTCACAGACCGGGCCGCGGGTCGTTGACCCCGGAACCCTCTCCAGGTATACTCCAGGTTGTCAGCCGAACGCAATACCTCTCAGATACTAATTAAAAAAAAACATACATTTATTTTAAAAAAGAGCATAAAAGGAACATTACATGTTCTAATAAATATATATGTATATTCAAAGTGGAAATAGTTTCATGCAATTTCGCCTAGAATGACGCAATTTCCTAAAGATCAGCTGTCGACCTCGGCGCCCTTTTGAACAAACTAGAATAATTTTAAACAAAATTGCAGTTAATAAGGAAATGTTAGATGTTATGCATTCAATTATCAAATGAGTTGATGAAAAATAGATATAATTTAGAATAGATTATATAGATTAATGCATTTATCACTGTTTAAATAAGAACAAACACGATATATAAAATGTAAGTATATAATGATTCTGCTCACACACACACACACACACACGTGCAAAATTTTCCTTTCATTATTATTTGGAGCACAACCGAAATTATTAAAAAAGCTAAATTCTTATGCAATTGTATTTTGTTAGAACCGACCTTGTCAAAGCGAGGCAAACGACACCGTAGGGTAGCTGATGTGCTCTTGTTCATAAAAGTACACAATATTTTAACACATTCACTACACTTCCATTGCCGCCAAAGAGCACATATATTCAAGTCACAAAACGTGATAGCACATCTACCATCTTACATCATCACTCAAGAACTGCTGATATTGCATTATCAAACCTTCACTTTACTCCACAAATCACATCAAACTCGCCTTCTTAGCAAGTTTTCTTTGCTGGTTCAATCTAGTGCTGCATAAGATACGGTTTTTTTTATATTTTGTTGCATTGTACATGAACCAAAATGAGCAGAGAAAGTAGTATAATACACAGCGTGTGGAGACTGTCGTCTGCCGGGGAATTAAGGCAGACAGTGTTACCAACAACGAGAATTATAGGTAAGTTAGCCTCCGCATGATACGTAATCTCACTACTTCTTGCTGTAGCAATCTACCAGTTACCACACACACCAAATTAAATGCCAGATATGATACGAGAAAGACACTGGTTCATTTTATACTTAGCAATAATGTCAACTATTTATGAATTAATTGCATATTGTACTTTGTAGAAATAAAGGATATCATTACTATTTTTGTTTCACTGAATTTGAACTCAATGCTGCATTAACTAAAGGCAAATCCACTTCCTCTGGGGAGAAAGTTATTACTTACAACTGGGGCGCTAACAAAATCATTGACCAATCACCAATCCCACTCCAAATCCCAATCAACATAAATGCATTTCGCCTCATACTTCTTACTAGCCGTCTAAATACAGAAAAGCATATGCCATTCGGTGATGGTTATAACTATAATTTTTAAAGGGGTGGATTGGTAAGCCAGCGGTAGGTCTCGGTCAGATGACCAAAGATTCCAGCTGCGGGTCATTATATGACTAAGACCCTGTGTCCTGACGAACCTTATCTAAGGTGTATTTACTCCGTTGTACCTCTAATCTCTTGACTATCGTCCGAAGGATGGGTACGAGTTACATAATAAAGATATTAAACTAAAATTAACTTAGTTTAGCTTAAAATTATGTCGAACTGAACCTGTATCTAACATCAAGAATACTTTAATCCCTCGCTGTATCCTATTGTAGCACTAATTGTCTGCCCATGTAACTTTCCTTTTATGAATCTGAGTTCTGGCTTTGTCTCTGTTGATGCTTTCCTTTCCCATTACATTGTTAAATGCTCCAAACTTCAGAACACCCGTGACTTAACCTGATTCTTTTTTCCCTTCTCCCTCTTCCCCTTTCCTCTTTCTTCTTTCTCCTCTGTGTTTTCTTTCTTTTGCCTTGTTTCTGTCCTTCATTATTAATATTTTTTACCCAATCTGTGTTATTGCCCTACCTTATGTGGGCTTCTAGCTCCCTTGCAGTGTTTCTCTTTCTTAGTATATGACTGACTCCACTACTACTGCTACTACCACTATTACTCCACCACTTTCTCTTGTTCCCACCCCTGTCTGCTGGCCTCATATATACTCCCTCCCTCTCTTCTTTTGAAAAGACTTGACAAACTGATTGTTGAAGACCTAAAGACCTCCATTGAAGAACAAAACCCCTGGGCTTCAGTGGAAAGCATCACCAAGATTCCTACTGCCTCCTCCATGTTCATTACCTTTGTAACTTGTGAGTTCATTACCTTTGTAACTTGTGAGTTCATTATCTTTGTAACTTGTGAGTTCATTACCTTTGTAACTTGTGAGTTCATTACCTTTGTAACTTGTGAGTTCATTACCTTTGTAACTTGTGAGTTCATTACCTTTGTAACTTGTGAGTTCATTACCTTTGTAACTTGTGAGTTCATTACCTTTGTAACTTGTGAGTTCATTACCTTTGTAACTTGCTCAGCTATCAAAACTTTGGGGCCCAGTCCCTGGACCCATTATGTACCTCTATAATCTTTTGACTACCGCCCAAAGGATGGGTATGGGTGCATAATAAGATATCAAACTAAAAACTCCTCCATGCTAAAAATCAGTTTTACTGATGTGTCAATGCTGCCCAAGCTATGGCTGAAGGCCTGGCCATATACTATTACTGTATTACCTCCTCTCATATTGAAGCTGAGAGGGTACCATCATATTACTCAATGCTGGAGTTGCTACTCTTACCTACACTCTACAAAAGACTGCCCAACAAAAAACAAAAGTTCTGCTCTACCTGCGGGTCTGAAGGCCACGATTCCAAGACTTGCACTTCTACTGCCACTTAAGTGTCTCAACTGCAAAAACAATCACCATACTCTCGCGCCAAAGTGCCTCACTCGTCGAGAAATTCTGAAAAAAAAAAAAAAAAAGGAAGCAGAACAGAAGACACCTTCCAAGTCACCTACTTATGCTGCCATCACCAAACTCCAGGCCGACACTACAAAACTTTTAAAGCTATCCAACCTCCACCAGCTTGTGAACCTACAGAAATTCATTACTGTATGCTATATGCACACATGCATAATATGGCGATACCAGGCTCCTTCAACACTGTTATTAACGAGTTCTTCCCATTGAACAACATGCCAAACTTTACTTTCCCAGACTCTCCACCATCTGCAGACATCATCAAGCTCACCAAAGATTTTGACAATGTCACAACACCTGAAATTCCATCTCCAAGAAACAGCCAATCAGCTACTTCCAACATCACCACCGCTGTGGACCAATCAACAACCTTACCTGACCCACCTGTGTCTCCCACCTCCTCTGCTACTACTAACGAACCACCTGCTCCATCTCCAACTCAACCACCAAAAGCCAAGAAAGCCAAGACCTCCCTCCTGAAAATACACCTCAAGATACTCCAATACCTGAAGAAATGGAAGAGGAAACAATATTTAAACTAACTGAACCCCTCACTTTCTACATATAGTCCTCACACCCCGACGCTATATGCACCTCAAGCCATCTATTCCATGCACCATGGTAGTATCAAGTACACTGTTGCTCCTGGCTGCCATCACCACACTGAAACCGCCTAATTGCAGACTTAGAAAAAGACAAAAGCCTGATCAAACTTACTTTATTGTCAAAACCTGCTTTCAAAAGACTTCAAAATGGTTCTACGACAGGAACGATAAACTAACAAGAACACAGATATGAAGAGTTTCTATCCACCAATCACCGATGATCCTGTCTCCTCTGCATACTTAACGACCAATCATATTGAAGCATGCCTCCCTCTCCACCCCGCCTCCGCCGATCTCCAGCAACCATTCACCGACCAGTTGTACACATCCACCACCATGATGCATCCTGCACAGCTTGCCCACATCGTCCACATCGCCAGCCAAGTCCTGATCTCTCCAGCTCTATCCCACGATCGCCTCAGCTGCTGGGTTAAGCCTGGCTCTATCTCTACGACTAAGAACACTCCTCTCAGTACTACTCTTCGTCTGTCCCGTCTTCCCGCTCATCCCATTGGGATCTTACCTGAACTATCTCTCTCTCTCTCTCTCTCTTGTTAGTGTGACTTTGTAAATGGTCCAAGTCGGACCGAAACGTCGTGGTAAGCTCCTGTCTTCTATGTGCGGGTTATTTGTATTGTTCCAGTCACGGTATTGTGCCATTTTTGTTACTAGTTGATGAATATGAAACAACTGGGCATCTTAATTGCCGAATCGTTTTACCTGCACAAACTTCATCATTCTCACATTTTTTTTTTTTTTTTTGGGGGGTTTGTTTCAGATAAAGATGTGCCAAAAGTATGGCTATCGGCCATTTATACGGTATCAGTATCGATATCGTGAAAAACGGCAATGCACAGCATATTAGGGGCTTTTGGCATGTACATCTCATTAATACCTATGTATCATGTCTACCCAACTATGTATCATTGTACCATGTCTAAATAAAGTATTATAAATGTTAATATTACATGTGTACTTAAAAATATGAACATTAACACTATATCTCACGATTATGAGTGGTTTAGCGCTTCTTTTGATTATAATAATAATCACGATTATGAGGGTTACTCGCTCTCTCTCTCTCTCTCCACACACCAGGAGCAATGAATCGACCCCTGCAACCACAGTTAGGTGAGTACACACGTACATACACAGTGGTAATGCTTTTTTACAGTGAGCAGTCAGGGTATTTTCCCAAATGGTTTGTAATATACCACTGTGGATAAAATGCTTTCATATTTCTTGAACATTTCTTAAGTGAGAACTAAGCGCTAAACCCACAAGGATCATACAGCCTGATCCGTCAAAACTACAACTTCTGCTGTATTTGACTGAAGAAACCTGTAGTGCATGCGAAATTTTCTGCAATCCCAAAAACACAAGTGTTGCATACTATGTCTGATCCATCAAACCAAACTGCCTCTCATCCCCCCGGAGCTGTGTGACACTTGTGGGGATTAACCTTGGATTAACTCGCCTAAGGAAATATTAATAATACTTAAAGAATAAAGTCACAATACCGTGACTGGAACAGTTCGAAAAACCCAGACTTGAGAGGAACCTGATGACGATGTTTCAGTCCGTCCTGGACTATTGCCAGTCACAACTGGAAATAATAACATCCTAAAACCAGATGTTGATGCTTATGCTGAAGATGATGATGGTGATAATGATGAAGAATGAATTGTTAAAAATATGCTTTAAACTAGTATGGGTCACAGTTTGTTTTCCTAAGCGATAGTTTATTATCTATTAACCATTTGCTGCATGACTATTATCAATGTAAATTACATTAGCTGACCCTGGATCTTTACCAAATAAGGGGCACTCTCATCTGCATCAAAGAAACTTATATTAATACTGATGGGTTTTTAATACACAACACAGAACAGTAGGGGACCCAGAATATTTCCCCGGGGAAACTCCGGCCCCAAATTCTGTATTATTGACTTTGAAAACTTTTTCTTGTCGCTCAGGTAAGATTAAACCTGTCAAAGAGCCTACACTAAAGCTTGCAGTTTCTGGTTAATTGTATCAAATCCTTTTGAAGTCGGGGGTCACCTTTCCCGGGGATTCCTTAACGACAATTGGTTTTCCCAAGAAACGGTCAGGTTTTAAAAAAAACGTTAAATCAAAACCGCCCCGATAACTATGTGGGTGATGATTATACGGGAAAAACTACCGATAATAAACTATTTTTTATACTTTTTTGGACTCCTGATTTCCCCCAACAGACCTATAATTGTGATGCGCCCTTTTTTTTTTTCTTAAACCCCCCGAAGGGCCCTTTTTTGGTGATGGATGGGGGTTTTTTTAGGTACAGATACCCATAAATACAGTTAAAAAAAATTTTCATACATAGTAAATATTTTAAATTTTCAGAATGATTGAGAAATTACCTGCATGGGTTTCCGGGTTTCCCTGAATTATTAATGTAAATTTTGGGGGGGGGAATAGGACAAGCCCAAAGGTCACAGGACTGTCACTCCTTCGATTCCCCCCCCTTTACCACCCCAAAAAAAAACTTGCCTGCTTTAAAAATTAATTCAATTTAAACACTAATAAATAATGGTAAATTATAAAAAAGGGGGACTGTAAAAAATTTAAAAAAACGTTTCCCGAAAGGGTTAAGGGGGAAAATTAATACACACAGACAGTAAGAATTTTCTTTGACCCCCCGGCACATATATCCCAAAAAATTAGATAATTGGTCGATCACCCCCCCCCGCCCCCGGGGGGGGAGGTCCCAAGGTGGGGTTTTCTACCATCTGCGGCTAAACCCCTGCCCTTCCCGCCCACCTCCTTGGGGCGGGGGGGGCAGACCAGGGGGGGCCCCCGCCAACCCCTCCACGTGCTTGGGGGAATATGGCTGGGCCTGGGACCAGTAGGTCCCACCGCTAAAAGGACCCCCCCCCCGGGGGAGACTTCGGCCTGCTCTCCCACGCCAGGGGCCGGGCCGGGTCCCATCGGAAAAAACCCGGGGGGAATTTCCCGGGAAAACAACACCTCACCTTAGAAAATTGGCATCACCATGCTCACCCCTTTCTGGGCAGGGTGGGTGCCAAGGCGGGGGTTGCTTCTGCCCCGCCTGCCCCCAGCGGGGAAAAGGTGGCAGACCAGAGGGCCTAGCATCTTCTCCTCCATGCCTCGTGCTGGGGGGGAATGGGCTGGGCCGGGGGCCCTTTTTGGGGTCCTGCCGATGGGGGTACCCCCCCCATGGGAGACATAGGTCTCACCTCCCCGCCAGGGAGGCCGGGCCCGGGGGCACCATCGGGAAAAAGACCCGGGCCGGGGGGGTTCCCGGGGAATCCCCTCCTCCTCCTTAGATAATTAAGAAATTTTCATTACCACTTACCATTTATATTGTTTAATCACCCCCAATGCCCCCTAACAAAAAGAATCCCAAAGGCCGGGAAATCTAAAGAAAGGTAATGGCAAAACTGGGTGGGATGACAATGCCTTTATTTCCACTATCACCATCTAATTCTAGGCCCTGAAATTTTCCCTCCCCTTTTTTTCAACAGGGGGCATTTTCCCGTAGTTATTAATTATAATTTGAGGCCCATCCCTTAAATTTGGGTTTTTTTAGGGGTTTTCGCCGACACTAACTGACCAGTGTTCACACATTTGTTTCACTAAGGGGCCTCCCCTTGTATCACTCTGTGGCCGCTGCCCCCCCCTTCACACAAAATTTCTTGAAGGGGCAAATCAACGTCACTTTTTTAAAACACAATTATTACATGATTCATTTTTAAAGGGCGTTTGGGGGAAAAAAAAAACCCCAATAGTAAAAAGTAGTCTGGGGGGGTCGGTGAAAAATCTTTTCCCAAAGGGAAAACTCTATCTGACGACAGGGAAAATTGGGCCCCTCCCCTTTTTTCTTTTTCAGATGACACCCAATTTTCAGCCCCAAGACTCCCGGCAGACATCAACTATATCTTTAAAGGGGGCCCCGGGAAAAAAAATGAAATTAATGATGAAAAATTTCAATTCCCCGATAGGAAAAAAATGAAAAATTTAAACAAATCGGAGTATAAAAAAAACCCCAAACCCCATAATGGGGCGAAAACTAATTTAAAAACCTGGGGTGATCACGATTTCCCCCTTCAAAGACCAAACATTGTATCAATAAATCTGATAAAAAAATGACAGGGGGGAAAAAGGAACCCCTTAAAATTGGGGAAACCAAACCCTTAATCTTCACGCTTTTCTAATTTGGGGAAAATTGCTGCCCCTAACGGCCCCCTTTTAAGGCAGGGGTTGTGACCTAGAAAATGCAGAAACCTTATGGCACAAAAGCTGCAATAAAAAAACCCCAATTACTGGGAACCGAATTTCCAACCGTACTCCTAGAACGCAGGCGGGGAGATACGATCATATACACTTGGAAAATCCTGGGGGTTATACCAAACTTACGTGTCACTCCCCATAAAAACAATAGACTCGGGACGATGCAACATCCCCCCAAAGAAAAAGGGGTGCCACTAGCAGAAGAGACAACACAAAAATTTTTGATCAGGCACTGATCCACAGAGGTCTGGTCACAGCCCCGGGGCCCGGAAGGCCCCCAGAACTCTCTTTTTAAAACCCCCCAAAAATCAGTGACTTATTTCCATTGGGGCCCCGATAGGGTGGCAGTTTGGAGGCATTATTTTTTAAGAATTTGCTGGAATGTTACCTGGTCCGGGTTTTTTGTTGGGCAAAAATTAGTTTTTCCCAGAAACTGATAAGTTGAATAAGATTTTTAAACCCCTTAATTGCTGCTTAAAGTTAATTGCTTAAAGACGTTTACTAGCAATGTGCGCAAGAAGGAAGTTTATTCAGGTCCCCCAAAATACAGTTAAAGATTTCATACATAGCAGCATATGTGAAAAAACCTAGGATAATTTTATTTATAGGATGAAAAAAAAAAAATAATCGGGAAAAAAGGGGTTTTGATTAAATTTACTTTTTTGGGAAAAAATCTGACAAAATAATCTCATCTCTGTCTACAATCGTAATCCCGTTCATTTTACATTAACCACCTAAATCGGGGGTTTTTAAATTTTGAAAATTTTCAATAGTCTTCTCTTAGGGCAAAGAGTGAAAAAAGGGAAAGGTGGGGTGGGCAACTCCCGGGCAGGGATTAAAGAAGGGGTATCACAACAGCCGGGTACGACTATCAAAGATATTTCAAAAAGCTCTTGCCCCCCAGAACAATAATGATACGAGACTGACGACATAAAAGCTGGAGATATCATTTATTACACTTTTGGGGGAAATGTCTGCATTTGCCCTTTACAACATAAATATTTACTCACAACACTCATTGTGGAACAAATTTTTTATATTATGTGGGGGGTTATACAGCCCTGAGAAATGGAAGGGATTGGGGGTTTATCCAAGGGGGTGGGGGGGGGGGAACCCTGGGTTCCCCCACAAAACCCATCATCAGCATCAGTGAATTCCCGAAAATTTTTGGGTGGGATATATAACAACACTTAGGGTTATTACCCTTCAAAGGGGTTTTACAGAAAACATTGGGGAAAGTGTTTCCTTAACACACCTGCTGTCCCCAAAAATTTCCCCCTCAGAAAAAGGGTACCTGGGTGTTAGCGATTGGGGTCCCCCGCTATTAAGTTTCACAAATACAGTTCATAGATTATCATACATGGAGCATAAATCCCATATACAGTTAAAAGATTATTAAAAAAGCATATGTGTAGGATAACCCAAAAAAGTCAAAATACTTTTTTTCCATTGGGGGCCTTTTTTTCCTTATCAATAATATTCATTTTAAAAAAAAAATCCCAAAAATTGGGAGATAAAAAATTTTATAAATATGAACAAAACAAAAATATAAAATATTGAATAATGGATGATAAAGATAAAATAAGCAGAATACAAAAATTATGACCAAAAAAAAAAAATGAAAAAAAAATTATAATAGATTTCACTCTGAAAATCAATTAATTAATTTTATATACGTCCTTTAAACCGTTCCAAAACCCGGATTTTCCAAACAGGACGTATCCCAAAAAAAATTTTCCCATAAAAATATGGGAAAATGATTAATTCTTCCCATAAAAAAAAAAACCTATTTTATTGGATTTTTCCCCTTGAGGGGGGAAAAAAAAAAAACCTTTTTTAATACTAAAAATTTAAATTTTAAAAAAAAATTTTCTAAAATACATACATAAATACAAATAATTAGAGAAAAAAATCAAATTTTTAAACCCCCTTTACTTTTCTGAAAAAATCAAAAGGTATAGGGTAGTCGAGGGGGAGGGGGAGGAAATGTTTTTTTTGGAAGGGGGGAGTCCCCTTTCTTTTTTGTCCTTTTTTCCCCCTTTTTGGCCGGGAAGTTTTCCAGGTTTATTTTTTTTAAAAAAAAGTCCAAAAAAATTTGCTTCTGCCTTCTCCCCAG
>WNWK01028486.1:0-25333 GCA_009830355.1 Cherax destructor | reverse complement strand
GTCTAGTCTTGCTGGATCATCCTCACCTCTCTCTCTGGTAGTGTCTCTAACATGTTGATACATGAGGTTTTTCAGTACCACATCCATTATCTTGGCTCTCCATGATTCAGGACCCCCATGGGGCTCCAGGTTTTCCCAATCAATCTCTTTGTGATTGAAATCACCCATAACTAGTAACTTTGCTCTCCCCATGTGGGCTCTTCTGGCTACCTCGGCTAGTGTGTCTACCATTGCTCTGTTGCTCTCGTCGTATTCTTCTCTTGGCCTTCTGCAGTTCTGTGGCGGGTTGTACATTACAGCAATTACCACCTTATGGCCCTCAGACTGAATTGTTCCTACTATGTAGTCCCTTTCGCCCATTCCATCCATTCCTTCCACTTCCTCAAATCCCCACCGGTTCTTAATGAGCAGTGCAACTCCTCCTTCCCCTCTGCTCCCTCTATCTTTCCGATTTGATTTGATATTCGGGTGGAAAGATTGCATCTGTTATCATCCTGGTGAGTTTCGTTTCTGTGAGTGCTAATATGTCTGAGGATGTCTCCTTTATTCTTTCATGCCACTCCTCACATTTATTTGTTATACCATCTGCATTTGTATACCAAACCTTCAACTTCTTTTCTAAAACCGTAGTCACGGGGGTACGTTGGGGTTGGGAAAGTGGGAGATCTGATGAGGAACTATGGGTGGTTGGTGTGAAGGTGGAGTTTGTAATGAGGTGGGTGGAAGCATTGGGTATGGCATGTGTGTGTGTGTACTCACCTATTTGTACTCACCTATTTGTGGTTGCAGGGGTCGAGTCATAGCTCCTGGCCCTGCCTCTTCACTGATTGCTACTAGGTCCTCTCTCTCCCTGCTCCATGAGCTTTATCAAACCTCGTCTTAAAACTATGTATGGTTCCTGCCTCCACTACGTCACTCTCTAGGCTATTCCACTTCCTGACAACTCTATGACTGAAGAAATACTTCCTAACATCCCTTTGAATCACAGGAGTCTTCAACTTCCAATTGTGACCCCTTGTTTCTGTGTCCCCTCTTTGGAACATCTTGTCTCTGTCCACCTTATCTATTCCTCGCAGTATTTTATATGTCATTATCATGTCTCCCCTAACCCTCCTGTCCTCTAGTGTCGTCAGGCCGATTTCCCTTAACCTTTCTTCGTAGGACAATCCCCTTAGCTCTGGGACTAGTCTTGTTGCAAACCTTTGCACTTTCTCTAATTTCTTGACGTGCTTGACCACGTGTGTGTTCCAAACTGGTGCTGCATACTCCAGTATGGGCCTGACGTATATGGTGTACAGAGTCTTGAACGATTCCTTAGTGAGGTATTGGAACGCTATTCTTAGGTTTGCCAGCCGCCCATATGCTGCAGCAGTTATCTGATTGATGTGTGCCTCAGGAGATGTGCTCGGTATTATACTCACCCCAAGATCTTTTTCCTTGAGTGAGGTTTGCAGTCTTTGGCCACCTAGACTATACTTTGCCTGCGGTCTTCTTTGCCCTTCCCCGATATTCATGACTTTACATTTGGCAGGGTTAAATTCAAGGAGCCAGTTACTCGACCAGGCTTGTAGCCTGTCCAGGTCTCTTTATAGTCCTGCCTGATCCTCGACTGATTTAATTCTTCTCATTAACTTCACATCATCTGCAAACAGGGACACTTCTAAGTCTATCCCTTCCATTATGTCATTCACATATACCAAAAACAGTACAGGTCCTAGGACTGACCTTTGTGGAACCCCACTCGTCACAGGTGCCCACTCTGTACTCACCTAATTGTCACCTAATTGTGGTTGCAGGGGTCGAGACTCAGCTCCTGGCCCCGCCTCTTCGCTGTCTGCTACTGGGTCTCTGCTCTCCCTGCTCCATGAGCTTTATCATACCTTGTCTTAAAATTATGTATGGTTCCTGCCTCCACTATATCTTTCTCTAGACTATTCCACTTCCTGACTACTCTGTGGCTGAAGAAATGCTTCCTAACATCCCTTTGACTCATCTGAGTCTTCAGCTTCCAGTTGTGTCCCCTTGTTTCCGTGTTCCCTCTCTGGAACATCCTGTCACTGTCTACCTTGTCAATTCTCCGCAGTATTTTGTATGTCGTTATCATGTCTCCTCTGACCCTTCTTTCCTCCAGTGTTGTTAGTCCTATTTCCCTCAACCTTTCTTCATAAGATAGACCCCTGAGTTGTGGAACTAGCCTTGTCGCAAACCTTTGCACTTTCTCTAGTTTCTTTACGTGCTTGACCAGGTGTTGGTTCCAGACTGGTGCTGCATATTCTAGTATGGGCCTGACGTACACGGTGTGCAGTTTCTTGAACGATTCCTTGTTAAGGTAACGGAACGCTAATCTTAGGTTTGCCAGTCGCCCATATGCTGCCGCAGTTATCTGGTTGGTGTGTGCCTCCGGAGACGTGCTTGGCGTTATACTCACCCCAAGGTCTTTCTCCTTTTCCGAGGTTTGTAGCCTTTGTCCACCTAGTCTGTACTTTGTCAGCGGTCTTCTTTGCCCTTCTCCGATCTTCATGACTTTGCATTTGGTGGGATTGAATTCGAAAAGTCATTTGCTAGACCAGATGTCAAGCTTGTCCAGGTCTGTTTGAAGTCCTGCTTGGTCCTCCTCCGATGTGATTCTCCTCATTAATTTCACATCATCTGCGAACAGAGACACTTCTGAGTCTATCCCATCTGTCATGTCATTTACATATACCAAGAATAACACTGGTCCTAGGACTGACCCCTGCGGAACGCCGCTCGTCACAGGTGCCCACTGTGATACCTCATCATGCACCATGACCCGTTGTTGCCTCCCTGTGAGGTATTCCCTGATCCATTCCAGTGCCTTTCCTGTTATACGTGCTTGTTCTTCCAACTTCTTTACTAATCTCATGTGAGGAACTGTGTCGAAGGCCTTCCTGCAGTCCAGGAAAATGCAATCAACCCACCCTTCTCTCTCTTGCCTTACCTCTGTTACTTTATCATAGAACTCTAGGAGGTTTGTTACACAGGATTTGCCTTCCCGGAATCCGTGCTGCCTGGTGTTTATTATCCTGTTCAGCTCGAGGTACTCCACCATTCTTTTCCTGATAATTTTCTCCAGGACTTTGCACACTATACATGTAAGTGATACCGGTCTATAGTTTAGTGCCTCTTTTCTGTCTCCTTTTTTAAAGATGGGGACTACGTTGGCCTTCTTCCATACCTCAGGTAACTGCCCATTTTCAAGGGATGTGTTGAATATTATGGTAAGTGGCACACTCAGTACCTCAGGGGAGATGTTGTCCGGACCCATCGCCTTTGAGGTATCAAGGTCACTGAGTAACTGCTTCACCTCCTCCTCAGTTGTGTGTATGCCCTCTAGCACTTGATACATCCCTTGTTGGTGACGAACCCCGTCCTGTCTACCCAGCTGCCTTCCTTCCTCTACTGTGAATACTTCCTTAAACCTCAAGTTGAGCTCCTCACATACCTCTTGATCGTTACTTGTGAGTTCCCCATCTTCTCTCCTCAGCCTTATCACCTGGTCCTTGACTGTTGTCTTCCTTCTGATGTGACTGAACATCAGTTTCGGGTCGGACTTAACTTTCGATGCTATGTCATTTTCGTACTGTTTCTGGGCTTCCCTCCGTACCTGTGCATACTCGTTTCTGGCTCTTCTACTAATCTCTTTGTTTACTTGGGTTCTTTGCCTTCTGTACCTTTTCCATTCTCTGACACTCTGAGTCTTTGCCTCTCTGCACCTTTGGGTAAACCAGGGGCTCTTTCTGGCCTTCCCGTTTAATCTTTTTCCTCTGCGTATAAACCGTTCCTCTGCCTCCTTGCACTTTGCCCCTACGTATTCCATCATTTCACTTATTGTCTGTCTGTCCATTTCCCTTTCCCACTGAACCTCCTGCAGGAAATTCCTCATGCCTGTGTAGTTCCCTCTTTTAAAATCTGGTTTGTCTCTTTCTGTACTGTTTTTCCTCTCCACCTGTAGCTCTACAATGTACTCAAAGCTCAGCACCATATGGTCGCTGGCTCCCAGGAGGCTCTCGTGTGTTATGTCTTCAATATCTGAGCTGTTCAGGGTGAATACAAGGTCCAGTCTTGCTGGTTCATCTTCTCCTCTCACTCTGGTCTTGTCCCTGACATGTTGGTGCATCAGGTTTTCCAGTACCACGTCCATCATCTTGTGTGTGTGTGTGTGTGTGTGTGTGTGTGTGTGTGTGTGTGTGTGTGTGTGTGTGTGTGTGTGTGTGTGTCGTACCAAATAGATAAAACTTGCGATTTTGGGATTTTGGGTTAAATAGTAACCCTCTTCTTGCCTAATAAGGGAAACGAAAATTTGTGTATGCAATAATTTCACAAAAATCATTCTGAACCTAACGAAAAAAAATCATTGTGTTTGTTTATTATTAAATTATTGTAAACTTATCTAAAATATATTTAGTTGGATTAGGCTAAATTAAATTGAGCTTATTATAATAAGGTTAAGTAAGTTTTCTAAGGTTTTTTTGGTACAAAATTATTATTTTTTACATTAACATAAATGAAAAAAAAATATATCTTTAAACGTATAAGAGAAAATTTTAGAAAGGACTTAATTTAAATGAGTTCTTGTTAATTGACCAGTTTTACCTATTCGGCACTACATATATATATCAATGCACCACACAGCAACATGCGGGTATATACAGAGAAAGATCACAGTGAGCAGGGTTCGATACTGCTACTGAGACAGGCAAGATTCCCAGGCAGCGCTCTTATCCACTCAACCACAAATGCCTCAAAAGTTGGGCAGCCTGGTTCACAGGCCATGTTTCTTTCCCAGCCCGGGCACGTCAGTGAGCCTCAAGCAAGATTTTTTTTATGACCGAGACTCAAAATTCGGTCAATTCAAAAATCTTGGATATTATACTAACTCCACAAGACTTTGAAAAAGCAATAAGTGACATGGCCATGCACTCTGCCCCAGACCCAGACTCATGGTGCTCCGTGTTCATCAAGAACTGCAAGAAGCCCCTATCACGTGCCTTCAGCATTCTATGGAGAGGGAGCATGGACACAGGGGTCATCACACACTCACTAAAAACAACAGACATAGTCCCACTCCACAAAGGTGGCAGTAAAGCAAATGCAAAGAACTATGTGAGACTAACGTCTCACATAAAAATCTTTGAAAGAGTTCTGAGAAGCAAGATCGCTAACCATCTAGATACCCATCACTTACACAACTCAGGGCAATACGGGTTTAGAACAAGTCGATCCTGCCTGTCCCAGCTACTGGACCACTATGACAAGGTCCTGGGTGCTCTATAGGACAAACAAAATGCAGATGTTATATACACAGACTTTGCAAAAGCCTTTGACAAGTGTGACCATGGTGTAATAGCACACAAAATGCGTGATAAAGGAATAACAGGAAAAGTTGATCGATGGATTCATAATTTCCTGACAAATATAAAACAAACAGTAATAGTAAACAGAGCTACGTCTGAGGCGGCTACAGTGAAATCTGTTCCACAAGGCACAGTACTCGCTCCCATCCTGTTCCACATCCTCATTTCTGACATAAACAGAAATGTAAGCCACAGCACCGTGTCTTCCTTTACGGTTGACACCCGAATCTGCATGACAGTGTCCACCATTGAAGACACTGCAAGACTCCGAGTGGACATCAACCAAATCTTTAAATGGGCTGCAGAAAACAATATATATTGAAGTTAATGAAGAGAAATTTCAATTACCCCGCTATGGAAAACTTGAGAAAATTAAAACTGTATCAAAGTATAAAACAAATTCCAACCACACAACAGAGCGAAAAACTAATGGGAAGGACCTGGGAGTGATAATGTCATAGAATCTCACCTTCAAAGACCACAACAATGAATCTACCGCATCTGCGAGGAAAATGATAGGATGGATAATGAGAACCTTCAAAACTACGGACGCCAAGCCCATGATGATTCTCTTCAAATCGCTTGTTCTCTCTAGGCTGGAATACTGCTGTACACTAACAGCCCTTCAAGGATGGCGACATTGCAGACCTGGAGAGTGTACAAAGAACTTTCACGGCACACATAAGTACGATAAAGCACCTAAATTACTGGGAACGGTTGAAGGTCCTTAATCTGTATTCCCTGGAACACAGGCGAGAAAGATATATGTAAAGTACACTTGGAAAATTCTAGAATGATTACTACCAAAATCACTCCCAACGAAAACAAAAGACTCGTCAGGAGATGCAACATCCCCCCATTGAAAAGCAGGGGCGCCATGAGTACACTAAGAGACAACACAATAAGTGTCCGGGGCCCAAGACTGTTCAACTGCCTCCCAGCATACATAAGGGGGATTACCAATATACCTCTGGCTGTCTTCAAGAAGGCGCTGGACAGGCACCTAAAGTCAATACTTGATCAGCCGGGCTGTGGTTCGTACGTCGGTTTACGTGCGGCCAACAGTAACAGCCTGGTTGATCAGGGTCTGATCCACCACGAGGCCTGGTCACAGACCGAGCCGCGGGGGCGTTGACCCCCGAAAACTTCTCCAGGTATGACAGTCAAAAACTGGCAATGACAGTCAAAAGTCAATTAAAAAAAAAATTCCATTTAAGATTAACGAGTGTTTAAAGTTTGAAACCGATCGGAAGATACATTCTCTACCTGGAGTATACCTGGAGAGAGTTCCAGGGTCAACGCCCCTGCTGCCCTGTCTGTGACCAGGCCTCATGTTGGATCAGAGCCTGATCAACCAGGCTGTTACTGCCGTCTGCACGCAGTCCAACATACGAACCACAGCCTGGCTGGTCAGGTACCGACTTTAGGTGCCTGTCCAGTGCCTGCTTGAAGACAGCCAGGGGTTTATTGGTAATCCCCCTTATGTATGCTGGGAGGCAGTTGAACAGTCTTGGGCCCCTGACACTTATTTTGATGTCTCTCAACGTGCTAGTGGCACCCCTGCTCTTCAATGGGGGATGTTACATCGCCTGCCGAGTCTTTTGCTTTCGTAGTAAGTGATTCTCGTGTGCAAGTTTGGTACTAAGCCCTCGAGAATTTTCCACGTGTATATAATAATGTATCTCTCCCGCCTGCGTTCTAGGGAGTACAGGTTTAGGAACTTCAAGCGTTCCCAGTAATTGAGGTGGTTTATCGCAGTTATGTGTGCGGTGAAGGTTCTCTGCACATTTTCAAGGTCAGCAATTTCACCTGCCTTGAAAGGTGCAGCAATATTCCAGCCTAGATAGAACAAGCTACCTGAAAAGTGTCAACATGGGCTTGGCATCCCTGGTTTTGAAGGTTCTCATTATCCATCCTGTCATTTTTCGAGCAGATGCGATTGCTACGGTGTTATGGTCCTTGAAGGTGAGATCCTCTGACATGATCACTCCCAGGTCTTTGACATTAGTTTTTCGCTCTATTGTGTGGTTGGAATTTGTTTTGTACTCCGATGAGATTTTAATTTCTTCACGTTTTCCGTATCTGAGTAATTGAAATTTCTCATCATTGAACTTCATATTGTTTTCTGCAGCCCATTTAAAGATTTGGTTTATGTCTGCTTGGAGTCTTGCAGTGTCTTCAACGGTGGACACTGTCATGCAGATTCGGGTGTCATCTGTCTCTAGTTAATATACGTGAAACATTTCATCTAATAATATTATAACGGCGAGAGTTTGAACCCGAGCAGATGAGGCGTTCTCGAGTTACGAGCGAAATGAAAAAAAAAAAACACGTGAAAGTAGCAGGTAGAACAGGAAGAGTTGAGGCAGCTGCCTGAAGGGCACCTTCAGGGATACCCAGGCAAGTGGTCTTACCTGCAGCTTCCTGGTGCTCTTGATCCAGGCTCACAGCGTCACATATCAGGACACACGAACACAGAACATGACGCCATCTTTCCCTCCGCCAAAACACGTCATGAAAGAACCATAATTTTTCCTTCAGTTCACTCGAAATTAATTTTTTTCGTTGAAGTTTTGGACACAAAAATGTGTCGCGTCTGCGTCCACTACGGCGGAAATAATTTCTAGCGACGAGTTTGGAGATGAAGCAGTCACGTTTGACCCGAGGAGAGAGAGATAATCCCTTGTGGAAGAGAGAGATAGAGATAGAGAGGTGCTCACTCCAGCAGCACCAGCTGACTAGTGAGCACCAGACAGCTGGCAACCCTCACACTGTACCACATACCCTCCACTCTCCCTCACAAGCTCACCCACCCTCTTGTTTTTGGTGTATTTTGAGCTCCAGGGAGCATGGAGTGAGCTCTTGGAGGCATCAGGGGCAAGATCAAGGTCCCTTACTGTGGTGTAGAGAGTTGTAGCAGCTGGTGAAGATTATAAGGTGCGAGGGAAGGTAATAATGTGTGATACACTGTGTGGTGACCACCACTTACTGTCTCCCTTATATTATGCTACTGTTAATGTTACTGTTGGTGTTACTGTTGGTGGTGCTGCTGCTACTGTTGTTGCTTCTGCTACTGTTGTTGTTGCTGCTACTGTTGTTGTTGCTGCTACTGTTGTTGTCGCTGTTGCTGTTGTTATTGCTGCTACTGTTGTTAATGTTGTTGCTGCTACTGCTGTTACTGCTACTATTGTTGTCGCTGTTGCTGTTGTTATTGCTATTGTTGCTGTTACTGTTGTTACTGCTACTATTGTTGCTGCTGATGTTACTGCTACTATTGTTACTGTTGTTGCTGCTACTATTGTTGTTACTGTTGTTGCTGCTACTATTGTTGTTACTGTTGTTGCTGCTGCTAGTATTGTTACTTTCGTTGCTGCTACTATTGTTGCTGCTGCTGTTGTTACTGTTGTTGCTGCTACTATTGTTGTTACTGTTGTTGCTGCTACTATTGTTGTTACTGTTGTTGCTGCTGCTAGTATTGTTACTTTCGTTGCTGCTACTATTGTTGCTGCTGCTGTTGTTACTGTTGTTGCTGCTACTATTGTTACTTTCGTTGCTGCTACTGTTGTTACTGTTGTTGCTGCTGCTGTTGTTACTGTTGTTGATGTTACTGTTACTGTTGCTGCTACTATTGTTACTTTTGTTGCTGCTACTGTTACTGTTGTTGCTGCTACTGTTGTTGTTGCTGCTACTATTGTTGTTACTGTTGTTGCTGCTAATATTGTTGTTGTTGCTGTTACTGTTGTTGCTGTTAATGTTGTTGCTGCTACTGTTACTGTTGTTACTGCTACTGTTGTTGCTGCTACTATTGTTGTTACTGTTGTTGCTGCTACTACTGTTGTTACTGTTGTTGCTGCTACTACTGTTGTTACTGTTGTTGCTGCTACTACTGTTGTTACTGTTGCTGCTACTGTTGTTGCTGCTACTACTGTTGTTACTGTTGTTGCTGATACTATTGTTGTTACTGTTGTTGCTGCTACTGTTACTGTTGTTACTGTTGTTGCTACTGTTGTTGCTGCTACTATTGTTACTTTCGTTGCTGCTACTGTTGTTACTCTTGTTGCTGCTACTGTTGTTGTTGGTACTATTGTTGTTACTGTTATTGCTGCTACTGTTGTTACTG
The DNA here is from genome assembly GCA_009830355.1 of Cherax destructor. Lineage (NCBI taxonomy): Eukaryota > Metazoa > Arthropoda > Malacostraca > Decapoda > Parastacidae > Cherax > Cherax destructor. The sequence goes on along the minus strand of WNWK01028486.1, from coordinate 15,838 downwards.
TTGTTGCTGCTACTGTTGTTGCTGCTACTGTTGTTGCTGTTACTGTTGTTGCTGTTACTGTTGTTGCTGCTACTGTTGTTGTTGTTACTGTTGTTGCTGCTACTGTTGTTGCTGCTACTACTGTTGTTACTGTTGTTGCTGCTACTGATGTTGCTACTACTGTTGTTGCTGCTACTATTGTTGCTGCTACTACTGTTGCTGCTACTATTGTTGCTTCTACTATTGTTGTTACTGTTGTTGCTGCTACTGTTGTTGTTACTGTTGCTGCTACTGTTGCTGCTACTGTTGTTGCTGCTACTGTTGTTTCTGCTACTGTTGTTGTTACTGTTGTTGCTGCTACTGTTGTTACTGTTGTTGCTGCTACTGTTGTTACTGCTGGTGCTACTGTTGTTGCTGCTACTATTGTTGTTACTTTTGTTGTTGCTACTATTGTTACTGTTGTTGCTGCTACTGTTACAGTTGTTGCTGCTACTGTTGTTGCTTCTACTGTTGATATTGCTGTTACTGCTGCTACTGTTGTTGCCTCTGTTGTTGTTGCTGATGCTCTTGATGCTGCTGCTGTTGATGTTCTGTTATTGTTGTTGCTACTGGTGTTGTTGCAGCTGCTGTTATTGTTGTTGCAGCTGCTGTTATTGTTTTTGCAGCTGCTGTTATTGTTGCTGCAGCTGCTGTTATTGTTGCAGCTGCTGTTATTGTTGGTTCAGCTGCTGTTATTGTTGCAGCTGTTGTTACTGTTGCAGCTGTTCTTGTTGCAGCTGCTGTTGTTGCAGCTGCTGTTATTGTTGCAGCTGCTGTTGTTATTGCAGCTGCTGCTGTTGCAATTCCTGTTATTGTTGCAGCTGCTGTTATTGTTCCAGCTGCTGTTCTTGTTGCAGCTTCTGTTATTCTTGCAGCTGTTGTTGTTGTAGCTGCTGTTATTGTTGCAGCTGCTGTTATTGTTGCAGTTGTTGTTATTGTTGCAGCTGCTGTTGGTGTTGCAGCTGGTGTTGTTGTTGCAGCTTTTGCTATTCTTGCAGCTGCTGTTGGTGTTGCAGCGAGTGTTGTTGTTTCAGCTGTTGTTATTGTTGCAACTTCTGTTGTTGTTGCAGCTGCTATTGTTGTTGCAGCTCCTATTGTTGTTGCAGCTGCTATTGTTGTTGCAGCTGCTATTGTTGTTGCAGCTGCTGTTTTTGTTACAGCTGCTGCTCTTGTTGCAGCTGCTGCTCTTGTTGCAGCTGCTGCTCTTGTTGCAGCTGCTGTTCTTGTTGCAGCTGTTGTTATTGTTGCAGCTGCTGTTACTGTTGCAGCTGGTGTCTGTTGACTCTGTTGCTGTTGCAGCTGCTATTGTTGAGCTTGCTGTATTGCTAGCTGCTTTGTTGTTGCAGCTGGTTCTTGTTGGCAGCTGTTTCTTGTTGCAGCTGTTTCTTGTGAGCTATTCTGCTTGCAGCTGTGTTCTGTTGCAGCTGCTGCTCTTGTTGCAGCTGCTGTTCTTGTTGCAGCTGTTGTTATTGTTGCAGCTGCTGTTCTTGTTGCAGCTGTGTTCTTGTTGCAGCTGCTGTTGCTGTTGCAGCTGCTGTTATTGTTGAAGCTGCTGTTATTGTTGAAGCTGCTGTTGTTGTTGCAGCTGGTGTTCTTGTTGCAGCTGGTATTCTTGTTGCAGCTGGTGTTCTTGTTGCAGCTGGTATTCTTGTTGCAGCTGGTGTTCTTGTTGCAGCTGGTGTTCTTGTTGCAGCTGGTGTTCTTGTTGCAGCTGGTGTTCTTGTTGCAGCTGCTGTTCTTGTTGCAGCTGCTGTTCTTGTTGCAGTGATGTTCTGTTGCAGCTGTGTTCTTGTTGCAGCTGTGTTCTTGTTGCAGCTGTGTTCTGTTGCGCTGCTGTGTTGTAATGCTTGCTGGCTAGTGAACTTAGTTTCTTGAGTGGCGTATCATCTGCCTTGCTAGGCTGGTAAATTCCTTGCTGAGCTCGTAATTTCCTTGTTGAGCCAGTAACATTCTACCTTGCTGAGCCTGTAACATTTGTATTCTGCGTTTTTTCCTTTTTAGCGCTTGTGAGCGTTTACCTTGGCAGTCTTTTTGTGCGTTTTTGGCTTTGTGAGCGTTTGCAGCTTTGAGTTTTGAGGTCTTCGCTGTTTCGCTGGTTTCTGCTGCAGTGTTCTTCAGCGCTTTCTTGCAGTTTCTTTGGCGTTTTTGAGTTTGTGAGCTTTTTTGTGAGCTTTAGCTGGCAGCTTCTGTTCGCATTCTTGCGTTTGCTACTCTGTGCAGTTTCTTGTGAGTTTTGGTTTGTGAAGACTTATCTGCTTTCCTTGCTGAGTAATTGTGCAGTTCTGTGCGTATTCTTCGTTCTGGGCGATCTTCGCGTACTTGCAGTTCTTGCAGCTCTACCTTGCTGGCCCAGTAACTTCTCCTTCTGACGCAGTAACTTCTCTTGCTGGCCAGTAACATTCACCTTGTGAGCCCAGTAACATTTACCTTGCCCCGTAACATTCTACTTGCTGGGCCAGTAACTTCTACCTTGCTAGCCAGTAACATTCTACCTTGCTGAGGCCAGTAACATTCTACCTTGTGAGCCAGTAACATTCTGCCTTGAGCCAGTACATTCTACCTTGCTGAGCCCAGAACTTCCCTTCTGGCCCAGTAACATTTCCTTGCTGAGCCGTAACTTCTACCTTGCTGAGCCCAGTAATTTACCTTGCTGAGCCCAGTAACATTCTACCTCGAGCTAACATTTCTACCTTGCTGAGCCCAGTAACATTCTACCTTGACTGAGCCCAGTAAATCTCCTTAGCCTAGCCATAACATTCTACCTGCTGGCCAGTAACATTCTACTTGCTGAGCCAGTAACATTCTTACCTTGCTGAGCCCAGTAACATTCTACCTTGCTGAGCCCAGTAAATTCTACCTGCTGAGACCAGTAATATTCTACCTGCTGAGCCCAGTAACATCTACCTTGCTAGCCAGTAACATTCCTGCAGCCCAGTAACATTCTACCTTGCTGAGCCAGAAATTCTACCTTGCTGAGCCCAGTAACATTCTACCTTGCGAGCCCAGTAACATTCTACCTTGCTGAGCCAGTAACATTCTACCTTGCTGAGCCAGTAACATTCTACCTTGCTGAGCCCAGTAACATTCTACCTTGCTGAGCCCAGTAACATTCTACCTTGCTGAGGCCAGTAACATTCTACCTTGCTGAGGCCAGTAACATTCTACCTTGCTGAGCCCAGTAACATTCTACCTTGCTGAGCCCAGTAACATTCTACCTTGCTGAGGCCAGTAACATTCTACCTTGCTGAGCCCAGTAACATTCTACCTTGCTGAGCCCAGTAACATTCTCCCTTTGGGGGGGGGGGGGGGGGGGGGGGGGGGGGGGGGGGGGGGGGGGGGGGGGGGGGGGGGGGGGGGGGGGGGGGGGGGGGGGGGGGGGGGGGGGGGGGGGGGGGGGGGGGGGGGGGGGGGGGGGGGGGGGGGGGGGGGGGGGGGGGGGGGGGGGGGGGGGGGGGGGGGGGGGGGGGGGGGGGGGGGGGGGGGGGGGGGGGGGGGGGGGGGGGGGGGGGGGGGGGGGGGGGGGGGGGGGGGGGGGGGGGGGGGGGGGGGGGGGGGGGGGGGGGGGGGGGGGGGGGGGGGGGGGGGGGGGGGGGGGGGGGGGGGGGGGGGGGGGGGGGGGGGGGGGGGGGGGGGGGGGGGGGGCTGAGCCCAGTAACATTCTACCTTGCTGAGCCTAATTTGTGACCCATTCTACCTTGCTGAGCCCAGTAACATTCTACCTTGCTGAGCCAGTAACATTCTACCTTGCTGAGCCAGTAACATTCTACCTTGCTGAGCCAGTAACATTCTACCTTGCTGAGCCCAGTAACATTCTACTGCTAGCCCAGTAACATTCTCTTGAGCCAGTAACATTCTACCTTGCTGAGGCCAGTAACATTCTACCTTGCTGAGCCAGTAACATTCTACCTTGCTGAGCCCAGTAACATTCTACCTTGCTGAGCCAGTAAATTCTACCTTGCTGAGCCAGTAACATTCTACCTTGCTGAGCCAGTAAATTCTACCTGCTGAGCCCAGTAACATTCCTTGCTGAGGCCGTAACATTCTACCTTGACATTACTTGCTGAGCCAGTAACATTCACCTTGCTGAGCCCAGTAACATTCTCTTGCTGAGCCAGTAACATTCTACCTTCTGAGGTAACATCTCCTTGAGCCAGTAAATTCTACCTGCTGAGCCAGTAACATTCTACATTGCTGAGGCCAGTAACATTCTACCTTGCTGAGCCCAGTAACATTCTACCTTGCTGAGCCAGTAACATTCTACCTTGCTGAGCCAGTAACATTCTACCTTGCTGGAGGCCCAGTAACATTCTACCTTGCTGAGCCAGTAACATTCTCCTTGCTGAGCCAGTAACATTCTACCTTGCTGACAGTAACATTCTACCTTGCTGAGCCCGTAACATTCTCTCTGGCCAGTAACTTCTACCTTGCTGAGCAGTAACATTCACCTTGCTGAGCCCAGTAACATTCTACCTCTGAGCCAGTAACATTCTACCTTGTGAGCCCAGTAACATTCTACCTTGCTGAGCCAGTAAATTCTACCTTGCTGAGCCAGTAACATTCTACCTTGCTGACCCAGTAAATTCTCCTTGAGCCAGTAACATTCTACTTGCGAGCCAGTAACATTCCACCTTGCTGAGACCAGTAACATTCTACCTTGCTGAGCCATGTAACATTCTACCTTGCTGAGCCCAGTAACATTCTACCTTGCTGAGCCCAGTAATATTCTACCTTGCTGAGGCCAGTAACATTCTACTTGCTGAGGCCAGTAACATTCTACCTTGCTGAGGCCAGTAACATTCTACCTTGCTGAGCTCAGTAACATTCTACCTTGCTGAGCCCAGTAACATTCCTGTGAGCAGTAAATCTACCTGCTGAGGCCAGTAACATTCTACCTTGCTGAGCCCAGTAACATTCTACCTTGCTGAGCCCAGTAACATTCTACCTTGCTGAGCCCAGTAACATTCTACCTTGCTGAGCCCAGTAACATTCTACCTTGCTGAGCCCAGTAACATTCTACCTTGCTGAGCCCAGTAACATTCTACCTTGCTGAGGCCAGTAACATTCTACCTTGCTGAGCCCAGTAACATTCTACCTTGCTGAGGCCAGTAACATTCTACCTTGCTGAGCCAGTAACATTCTACCTTGCTGAGCCCAGTAACATTCTACCTTGCTGAGCCCAGTAACATTCTACCTTGCTGAGCCCAGTAACATTCTACATTGCTGAGCCCAGTAACATTCTACCTTGTGAGGCCAGTAACATTCTACCTTGCTGAGCAGTAACATTCACTGCTGAGCCCAGTAACATTTACCTTGCTAGGCAGTAACATTCTACTTGCTGGTCCAGAACATTCTTGCTGAGCCCAGTAACTTTTACCTTGTGAGCCCAGTAACATTCTACGCTGAAGTAACATTCTACCGTTACAAGCAGTAACATTCTACCTTGCTGAGTCAGGTAACACTCTACATTACTAAGGCAGTAACTTCACCTTGCTAGCCAGTAACATTCTACCTCTAGCCAAGTAACACTACCTTACTGAGCCCAGTAAATATAACTGCTGACCCAGTTACATTCTACCTTGCTAACTCAGTAAATTAATGTACTCGACATTACCTCTGGTAGTAACATCACCTGTTACAAGTACATAACTCTACTGTATCAAGGTAATAACTTCTGAGTATTCAAGTATTGTAGTACTTACACGTGTCAAAAGTTTACAATATGAAGTCACAGTTACAAAGGATGAAGTCATAAGTTCAAGCGTAATGAACAAGTTACAAAGGTAATGAACTCACAAGTTACAAAGGTAATGAACTCACAAGTTACAAAGGTAATGAACTCACAAGTTACAAAGGTAATGAACTCACAAGTTACAAAGGTAATGAACTCACAAGTTACAAAGGTAATGAACTCACAAGTTACAAAGGTAATGAACTCACAAGTTACAAAGGTAATGAACTACAAGTTACAAAGGTAATGAACTCACAAGTTACAAAGGTAATGAACTCACAAGTTACAAAGGTAATGAACTCACAAGTTACAAAGGTAATGAACTCACAAGTTACAAAGGTAATGAATCATGTAAGTAAATTTACTTACTTACGTTTATACATGGTTACAATCATGAACAAATTATAAAGTAATGAGAAATTCACAAGTCTACACCCGGTCACAACTGTAATGAGTTATTGGTGTAAATATTAATTGTTGGGTCACACACACATATATACACATAATGCGAGGAATAGATAAGGTAGATAGTGACAGGATGTTCCAGAGATGGGACACAGCAACAAGGGGTCACAATTGGAAGTTGAAGACTCAGATGAATCACAGGGATGTTAGGAAGTATTTCTTCAGTCACAGAGTTGTCAGGAAGTTGAATAGTTTATCAAGTGAGGTAGTGGAGGCAGGAACCATACATAGCTTTAAGACGAGGTATCATAAAGCTCATGGAGCAGGGAGAGAGAGGACCTAGTAGCGGTCAGTGAAGAGGCGGGGCCAGGAACTGAGTCTAGGCCCCTGCAACCACAACTAGGTGAGTACACACACACACACACACACACACACACACACACAGGGAGCAAAGTCAGGGTATTTTTCCAGAATGGTCTGTAATATACCACTGTGGATAAAATACTTTGACATATCTTGAACATTTCTGAGTGAGTTGTCTCTGAATTCATTAATTTTATCGCACTCCAGTACATAATGACGCAGGGTGTGACGCACTCCAGTACATAATGACGCAGGGTGTGACGCACTCCAGTACATAATGACGCAGGGCGTGACAATAATCCAACTGACAAAGTTTACATTTTGTTTGGTCTTTATCCACAGTGGTATATTACAGACCATTCTGGAAAAATACCCTGACTTTGCTCCCTGTAAATAAAGCATTACCACGTGTGTGTGTGTACTCACCTAATTGTGGTTGCAGGGGTCGAGCCTCAGCTCCTGGCCCCGCCTCTTCGCTGTCTGCTACTGGGTCTCTGCTCTCCCTGCTCCATGAGCTTTATCATACCTCGTCTTAAAACTATGTATGGTTCCTGCCTCCACTATATCTTTCTCTAGACTATTCCACTTCCTGACTACTCTGTGGCTGAAGAAATGCTTCCTAACATCCCTTTGACTCATCTGAGTCTTCAGCTTCCAGTTGTGTCCCCTTGTTTCTGTGTTCCCTCTCTGGAACATCCTGTCACTGTCTACCTTGTTGATTCCCCGCAGTATTTTGTATGTCGTTATCATGTCTCCTCTGACCCTTCTCTGTGTGTGTGTGTGTGTGTGTGTGTGTGTGTGTGTGTGTGTGTGTGTGTGTAATTTGTTCATGATTGTAACTATATATAAAGTGATTATGATTCATTACCTTTGTAACTTGTCATGATTGTGACCAGCTCTAGTTCATTACCTTTGTAACTTGTCATGATTGTGACCAGCTCTAGTTCATTACCTTTGTAACTTGTCATGATTGTGACCAGCTCTAGTTCATTACCTTTGTAACTTGTCATGATTGTGACCAGCTCTAGTTCATTACCTTTGTAACTTGTCATGATTGTGACCAGCTCTAGTTCATTACCTTTGTAACTTGTCATGATTGTAACCAGCTCTACCTAGAGCTCATTACCATTGTAACTTGTCATGATTGTGACCAGCTCTAGTTCATTACCTTTGTAACTTGTCATGAGTGTGACCAGCTCTACCTGGAGCTCATTACCTTTGTAACTTGTCATGATTGTGACCAGCTCTAGTTCATTACCTTTGTAACTTGCCATGAGTGTAACCAGCTCTACCTGGAGCTCATTACCTTTGTAACTTGTCATGATTGTGACCAGATCTAGTTCATTACCTTTGTAACTTGTTCAGCTATCAAAACTTTGGAGTCCAGTCCCTGGACCCATTATGTACCTCTGTAATCTTTTGACTACCGCCCACAGGATGGGTATGGGGGTGACTACCGCCCACAGGATGGGTATGGGGTGACTACCGCCCACAGGATGGGTATGGGGTGACTACCGCCCACAGGATGGGTATGGGGTGACTACCGCCCACGGGATGGGTATGGGGGGCATAATAAAGATAATAAACTTACTAAACCACAAGGCATAGTACTCCCTCCCGTTCAATTCCTCATCCTCATTTCTGACAGAGATGTAATCAATAGCTCCATGTCTTCCTTCGCGGATGACAGTGACCTCCATTGAAGACACCGCTAGACTTCAAGCGGACATCAACCAAGTCTTCAAATGGGCCTCTCAAAACAATATGAAGTTCAACGAGGAGAAATTTCATATCCTAGGATATGGAAAACTTGAAATTAAAAATGCATCAGGGTACCTGGAGTTTACCTGGAGAGAGTTCCGGGGATCAACGCCCCCGCGGCCCGGTCTGTGACCAGGCCTCATGGTGGATCAGGGCCTGATCAACCAGGCTGTTACTGCTGGCCGCACACAGTCCAACGTACGAACCACAGCCTGGCTGGTCAGGTACCGACTTTAGGTGCCTGTCCAGTGCCTGCTTGAAGACAGCCAGGGGTCTATTGATAATCCCCCTGATGTATGCTGGGAGGCAGTTGAACAGTCTTGGGCCCCTGACACTTATTGTGTTGTCCCTCAACGTGCTAGTGGCACCCCTGCTCTTCATTGGGGGGATGTTACATCGTCTGCCGAGTCTTTTGCTTTCGTAGGGAGTGATTTTTGTGTGCAAGTTTGGTACTAAGCCCTCGAGAATTTTCCAAGTGTATATAATAATGTATCTCTCCCGCCTGCGTTCTAGAGAGTACAGGTTTAGGAACTTCAAGCGTTCCCAGTAATGCACATTTTCTAGGTCAGCAATTTCACCCGCCTTGAAAGGTGCAGTTAGTGTGCAGCAATATTCCAGCCTAGATAGAACAAGCGACCTGAAAAGTGTCAACATGGGCTTGGCATCCCTGGTTTTGAAGGTTCTCATTATCCATCCTGTCATTTTTCTACCAGATGTGATTGCTAGTGTCATGGTCCTTGAAGGTGAGATCCTCTGACATGATCACTCCAAGGTCTTTGACATTAGTTTTTCGCTCTATTGTGTGGTTGGAATTTGTTTTATACTCCAATGAAATTATAATTTCCACATCGGAGTTCTATCTGCAAAGTGTTTGCCACCCAGGATAACCCATGGTAGGGAGTGTTTGCCACCCAGGATAACCCATGGTAGGGAGTGTTTGCCACCCAGGATAACCCATGGTAGGGAGTGTTTGCCACCCAGGATAACCCATGGTAGGGAGGGTTTGTCACCCAGGATAACCCATGGTAGGGAGTGTTTGCCACCCAGGATAACCCATGGTAGGGAGTGTTTGCCACCCAGGATAACCCATGGTAGGGAGGGTTTGCCACCCAGGATAACCCATGGTAGGGAGTGTTTTCCACCCAGGATAACCCATAGTAGGGAGTGTTTGCCACCCAGGATAACCCATGGTAGGGAGTGTTTGCCACCCAGGATAACCCATGGTAGGGAGTGTTTGCCACCCAGGATAACCCATGGTAGGGAGTGTTTGCCACCCAGGATAACCCATGGTAGGGAGTGTTTGCCACCCAGGATAACCCATGGTAGGGAGGTTTGCCACCCAGGATAACCCATGAAAGTCATCGAGTACTGTTTGTCATATTTCCATTGAGATTTATTTTTCCCAGATGCCCACAAGCCCACTAACACCCAGATGCCACTCCACTCAGCCAATCTAACACCCAGGATGCCACCCACACCAGCCCACTAACACCCAGGATGCCACCCACACCAGCCAACTAACACCCAGGATGCCACCCACACCAGCCCACTAACACCCAGGATGCCACCCACATCAGCCCACTAACACCCAGGATGCCACCCACACCAGCCACTAACACCCAGGATGCCACCCACACCAGCCCACTAACACCCAGGATGCCACCCACATCAGCCACTAACACCCAGGATGCCACCCACACCAGCCCACTAACACCCAGGATGCCACCCACATCAGCCCACTAACACCCAGGATGCCACCCACACCAGCCCACTAACACCCAGGATGCCACCCACACCAGCCCACTAACACCCAGGATGCCACCCACACCAGCCCACTAACACCCAGGATGCCACCCACACAGCCCACTAACACCCAGGATGCCACCCACATCAGCCCACTAACACCCAGGATGCCACCCACATCAGCCCACTAACACCCAGGATGCCACCCACACCAGCCCACTAACACCCAGGATGCCACCCACAGCACTAACACCCAGGTGCCACCCACCGTAACACCCAGGATGCCACCCACACCAGCCCACTAACACCCAGGATGCCACCCACATCAGCCCACTAACACCCAGGATGCCACCCACACCAGTTAACTAACACCCAGGATGCCACCCACACCAGCCCACTAACACCCAGGATGCCACCCACATCAGCCCACTAACACCCAGGATGCCACCCACACCAGCCCACTAACACCCAGGATGCCACCCACACCAGCCCACTAACACCCAGGATGCCACCCACACCAGCCCACTAACACCCAGGATGCCACCCACATCAGCCCACTAACACCCAGGATGCCACCCACACCAGCCCACTAACACCCAGGATGCCACCCACACCAGCCCACTAACACCCAGGTACCTACCTACTGCTAGGTGAACAGGGACAGCAGGTTTAAATAAACATGCTGTAGTGATACCGCTCTTGTGGAGAGCCGCAGCAGGACACAATACGGCACCACCTCAGGGGGCCCCTAACAATAACAACAAACAGTACGGCGATGGCCCAGCATGGCGTGTGGTCTCCCTCTTACACAAATACATTCGTGATGCAGATTACATGGTAAGCTTAAATATGTCGCCAGTAGCTATAGCTTTTCTGAGGACATATGCACCTTACATCACCTGTCCTGCAGCAGCAGTCATTAGATGTATTTTCTTCTGTTGCAGACATGTACCATGGATTTTGTGTTCAATAAAGCCTAGAAATGAGGCCTGTGTTTTTATCACAACAATTTATTGAACACAAATATCCTGGGCTACCTGGTGGCGATTCTGTGCTAGACTACACAGCAAAATGGAGCGTTTACTGAAACCTGAGAGGCTAGACTCTGACCCCAGTGTATCAACGGCTGCTCAGGAATGGAAGCACTGGTTTAAGACTTTCGAAAACTTCTTGAGAGCCTTTCCTCAGGAAGATCTAGATAAACTAAGCCTGCTCATCAACTTTGTGTCACCTAAAATCTATGAGGTTATTTCTGAGTGTAATACCTATGAAGATGCTATCAATGCCCTCAAGTCTCAGTATATTAAGCCCACAAATGAAATCTTTGCACGATATCGTCTTGCAACTCGCCGCCAGCAGATTGGTGAATCCTTAGAGGAATACTTTCAAGCATTGAAAATATTAGGTAAGGACTGTAACTTCCGAGCGGTGACAGCTTCTCAGTATTGTGAAGAGTCCATCAGGGATGCTTTTATCAGTGGCCTGCAATCACCAATAATAAGGCAGCGTTTATTGGAGAATAAAACTCTGGACTTAGCCACTACCCTTGACCAGGCAAGATCATTAGATTCAGCTCAGAAGAATTCTGAAGTGTACAGTACTACCCAGCCTTCTCGAGTGGTAAGTGCTGTAACTCCCGACCAAGACTCTTTTAATGAGGTTACCGTGGAACCTGCTTCAGTGACAGCAGCTGCAGGCACAAAGTGTTTCTTTGTGGTTTTTCAAGACATCCACGTCCAAAGTGTCCGGCTCGTGAAGCAATGTGCCATCAATGCCATAAGAAAGGTCACTTTGCTAAAGTATGTCGTGCTAATACATCAACAAGAGCTAGTGCTTCTATGCATTCCGACCAGGCGACTCTAGCAACAGTGACTTCTGCGGCTGCTCCAAATTCACTGTCAAAGGCAGTTGTGAAAGTGTTCATCAAAGGAACAGAAGTAGATGGTCTGATTGACAGTGGCAGCTCAGAGAGTTTCATCAACCTTGACGTAGTTAAACGCCACTCCTTGACGGTACATCACTCATCAGGTACCGTTTCCATGGCATCAACATCTCTCTCTATTCAGACGTTAGGGTTTTGTAAGGTAAACCTTAGAGTTAATGACAGGGATTATCAAGATGTACATTTAGCTGTTCTGCCACAACTGTGCTCTGATGTGATCCTTGGTCAGGACTTTCAGAAGCGTCATGGTAGTGTTACCTTAACATATGGAGGTGAACTGCCTCTCTCGTTGTCTGTGGTCTTAGCACTTTAAGGGTAGACCCACCAAAGCTGTTTGCGAATCTTACTGCGGATTGTCATCCTATATCAGCCAAGTCACGCCGCTATTCTTATGAAGATAGGATGTTCATTGAGAAAGAAACTCAGAGGCTGCTGAAGGAGGGTATTATAGAACCAAGTAATTCTCCGTGGCGTGCACAGGTCGTTGTTGTCAAGGATGATTATAGGAAACGGAGGCTGGCTATCGACTATTCTGAGACAATCAACAAATTTACACTTCTTGATGGGTACCCTCTACCTCGAATTGATGATACAGTGAACAAAATTGCTCAGTACTATGTGTTTAGCACAATTGATCTACGAAGTGCCTATCATCAAGTCCCTATAAGGAATGAAGATAAACCATACACAGCGTTTCAGGCTAGTGACGGCCTCTATCAGCTTACCAGAGTCCCTTTTGGGGTTACCAATGGGGTAGCCTGTTTCCAACGAATTATGGATTCACTCATTCAGGAAGAGCAACTTATGGGAACTTATGCATATTTAGATAATGTTACCATTTGTGGCAAGACCCAGGAGGAACATGATGCAAAGCTTGATAAGTTTTTGGAAGCTGCCAAGAAAAAAAATATCAGTTACAATGAAGAAAAGTGCACTTTTTCCACTAAAAGGCTTAACATCCTTGGTTATGTGGTGGAAGGAGGTGCAATATCCCCAGACCCTGAAAGACTTCGACCTCTACGGGAACTTCCAATGCCCCAAGACAAAAAGTCACTCCAAAGAACTCTTGGTCTTTTTGCTTATTACTCACAGTGGATCTACAACTATTCAAGTAAAGTTCGCCCACTGAGTGCTACCACGATATTTCCTGTGACAAAGGAAGCAGAAACTGCTTTCTATACTCTCAAACAGGATATTGAAAACTCAGTAGTTCAGGCCATTGATGAGTCCCTACCATTCGAGGTGGAAACGGATGCATCTGAAGTTGCCATTGCTGCAGTCCTATCTCAGGCAGGACGTCCCGTTGCTTTCTTTTCAAGAACTTTTCAAGGATCAGAGAAGTGCTATGCTGCTGTAGAAAAGGAAGCCCAGGCCATCATAGAAGCAGTTCGCCACTGGAGGCATTATTTAACAGGCAGACATTTCACTGTAAGGACTGACCAACGGTCCGTGATGTATATGTTTGACAAGAAGCACAAAAGTAAGATCAAGAATGACAAGATATTACGCTGGAGGATGGAACTATCGTGTTATAACTTTGATATTCTGTATCGACCGGGTGAAGAAAACATTTCACCTGATGCATTCTCTAGGTCCCACTGTGGAGCAGCATGTCATGATTTGCAATCACTCTCAGAGCTCCACAAGGCCTTGTGTCACCCAGGAGTTACACGCCTGTATCATTTTGTTAAATCTAAGAATATGCCCTACTCAGTGGAAGAGGTGCGACAAGTGATCAGATCATGCAGAGTATGTGCAGAGTGCAAGCCAAACTTTCACCAGCCAGAGAAAACTCATCTCATAAAAGCCACCCAGCCTTTCGAGAGACTGAATATAGATTTCAAAGGACCTCTACCAAGCATAAACCAGAATAGGTATTTCCTTAACATAGTAGATGAATATTCTAGGTTTCCTTTTGTGTTCCCCTGTAAATATGACTGCTTCAACTGTCATCAGTTGTCTTTCCCAGTTATTCGCTATTTTTGGTATGCCGGCCTATATCCATTCAGACAGGGGATCCTCGTTCATGAGTAATGAACTTCATGAGTTTTTGGCTAACAAAGGATTGCTTGCAGCAGAACAACAAGCTACAACCCTCAAGGCAATGGTCAAGTGGAGCGGTTCAATGGTACTATATGGAAGTCAGTTACAATGACACTGAAATCTCGCAATCTACCGGTTCAACACTGGCAGACTGTCTTACCTGATGCCCTTCACTCTATTAGATCATTGCTGTGCACAGCTACTAATGCTACCCTCATGAGAGACTCTTCAACTATTCACGTCGTTCCTCTACGGGAGCCTCCATGCCCACCTGGTTATGTCACCCTGGACCCATTCTCCTGAAGAGTCACCGTAGGATGAACAAGACGGATCCATTAGTGGAAGAGGTAGAGCTCCACAAGCTAATCCGCATTATGCCCACATTCGCTACCAAAATGGTGAAGAGACTACTGTATCTACAAGACACTTAGCCCCAGTTGAAACCAATGTTAGTGCGGAATCTCAAGATACACCAATAGATGTTGCGAAAGATACTTCGGTTTCTCCAGGGAAGCTTTTCAGGCTACCCTATTGAAATAGAGGATGCCGCTCCAGTAGATAGTCAAACCCCGCTAGAAAATACCGAACCCGGTGAAGAGGCTCAAGGGCACGAAGGTCTGGACGTACACGTCACCCACCTAACCGTTTGGAGGATTACTGTATCTGATATTTTAGAAGGGGAGATTGTAGTGATACCGCTCTTGTGGAGAGCCGCAGCAGGACACAATACGGCACCACCAGGGGGCCCCTAACAATAACAACAAACAGTACGGCGATGGCCCAGCATGGCGTGTGGTCTCCCTCTTACACAAATACATTCGTGATGCAGATTACATGGTAAGCTTAAATATGTCGCCAGTAGCTATAGCTTTTCTGAGGACATATGCACCTTACATCACCTGTCCTGCAGCAGCAGTCATTAGATGTATTTTCTTCTGTTGCAGACATGTACCATGGATTTTGTGTTCAATAAAGCCTAGAAATGAGGCCTGTGTTTTTATCACAACACATGCCAAACGTTTCCACTCGTGCTTGGGATTGAACCATGGACACTTAGTGTGTGAGGCGAGTGTGTTACCAACCAAGCCACGGGACACCACATCGCCTTGCATCGGCTGCATCCTAGAATTTACGGCTTCAAATTATGCGAGAACCATTTTTCATTTTTATCCAAGTCCAGAATTTGGACACAGCCGTCACGGTGTTACTATGCCAAGTGTCTTGTGACCAGCCTGGTTCAGCCTGTACCAGCCTGGTTCAGCCTGTACCAGCCTGGTGCAGCCTGTACCAGCCTGGTTCAGCCTGTGTCACCGTACACATGCTTCAGCTAGTTGAGGGTGTTAGTGTGATACTCTTTCCCATAAAGAACAGACTGATTATATCGTCTTCACATCTCTACTGTTTCTTTTGCCTCTGTATGCGACTGAAGAAGCCTACCGTGTAGGTGAAACGTTTCGGAATAAAAATATCTAAGTGTGGCACATGTGTCTTATGAGCCACGCCCAGTACAACAACAGTATGTTACTATAGCAACACAGTATAAAATGCACTCTCACACTACTTCTCATGCTCCACTGCTGTGCCAGACAAATGTCGCTTGTCACACCCTGCAAAATGTTACTGGCAGTCATTGCTTTACAGTCACACAGATGGATCAGTGCCCCTCAAGGTGTGAGCAACACCTGACGTCATGTGCAACTCTGGTAATGTCTTAATGTCTACTTGTCCCATCTATCACCGTCTTCGCCAGCAGTCTAGCCCGTTTTTTTGTTTTTGGCTTCATCACACGGAGGGCCCGGGTTCGATTCCCGGCGGGTGGAAAAAATTCGACGTGT
>WNWK01028485.1:0-25334 GCA_009830355.1 Cherax destructor | reverse complement strand
GAGCGAAGAAGAAGATTAGGAACCTCAGATGGAGTAGTGTCCATCATCGGCCCAGTCTCTGAAATATATTCTGCAATAGCTTCCAGTGTTTCGGAAGTCAAAGATGCAGAATGGGAGACTACATTAGAAATGGAAGAAACTATCGGGAGTCTATAGACTGTACTAAAGTAGAGGACGAGGAGGTAGAAGAGGGAACTGTCGTAGGGACTTGGGAGGGACAGGGGATGAAGGTAGTGTATGAGGAGGAGGATGAACCTCCACACACGTTACAGAACTAGTCGGAGCGAAGAACCTGGCAATAGGGATTTTTTGCCGGGCTTATAAGAGGGGGGGCGCTGAGGTTTAGGTGTAGGACGAGGACGTGTAGACTCAGAACTGTGCGAGTGAATAGAGGAAGGAGTGTGGATAGTATGGGAAGCCGAGGTAGGGACCTCGGAGCCAAGAACATCAAAAGGATTCGAGACAGGGGTGACGGAGGATGGGCGACCACAGAGGAAGCCGTGGAAGTTGGGACCCCAGAAGCGGGCGACGTTTTGCAATGCGAGAATAAGAAATACGGGGAAGTTTCCCTTGAAGGCGAAGATGAGAGACAGCCATAGCATAGGAGAAGCCTTCCGCCTCTTTGAGACAACGGATTTCCCGCTCATTCAGGTAAACCTGACAACGGCGAGAATATGAAGGATGTGCCTCATGACAATTAAGGCAAGAGGGAGGTAGAGTACAAGAAGAACTGGCATGGTCGTCAGCACCACAGACTGGGCATTCGGCCATGGACCTGCAATATTTTGCTGGATGACCAAAACGCCAGCAGTTTCTACACTGCTGCGGTGTAGGGGTCACCTTTTGAACTTGTAAACGTTGACCTGCAATGTAGACCGAAGGTGGCAGTTCTCGGCAGTCAAACGTTAAACGAGCTATATTGCAAGGATAACGTCTTCGCTTATTGGCTGGGAGGACAAAAGTGTCAACTTTAAGGATAGGGAGTTCTTGGAGCTCAAGCTGCTCGAAAATGTCATCACCACATGTCTGGAAATTCCGTTGGACAATGGTGTGGGGCAAAATGACAGAACCACAACAAGAATTAAGGGAATGGTGCTTGTCAATAGTAACAGGTGTAGTGTCAATGGTCGTAAGAAGATAAAGATCGCGAGCTTGGCCAGCATTCTGGACCGTGATGATGCGAGTGCCGCTCTTGAGAGCGTGAAATGAGATGTCTTTACCAACATGGCATAGCAGAGCTTTACCAATACTATGGTCTGAAAGATAGGTATTAGGAGAAGTCGGTCGCAGAGTAAAAAACTTCGTCCATTGAGTAGTTTGAAACAGAGAGTTTAAGGGGAGTGCGTGACGAGCTGGTCGTTTCTGCGATGAGCGAGAAGGGAGTGTCGAATCGTCATGTGTGGGTCTTGGTCGTTTTTGTGTGGGACCGGGGGTGGTCCGATGGGACCATATTACAATGGCCCATTGTAATATTCCCATATTGTAAGTTAAGTCATTTTACTGTTGATAAAATGCTGGGAACAATGAGCTAGTAACCCCTTTCCCCGTATAGATTACTAAAAAGAATGGGAATTACAATGCCTGCACTTTAAAGGAGGGGTTTGAGATATTGGCAGTTTGGAAGGATTTTCTGAACTGTCATATCTGAGCGCCTCTGGAAAGACAGTGATTATGTATGAGTGTGGTGAAAGTGTTGAATGATGATGAAAGTATTTTCTTTTTGGGGATTTTCTTTCTTTTTGGGTCACCCTGCCTCGGTGGGAGACGGCCGACTTGTTGAGAGAAAATAAAAAAAAAAAACTTAATACTAGACATATAAATCATAGTTGGATCAAATTTAACATTGATTTTTTATATATCAACAGAGGTAGTTACAGTATTATATTTTAGCACATTATAATGTAATGAGATTGAAACAATTTTAGTTTTGAAATAATTTATAAACTTTGCCAAATTTTGGGTTTATGGTGGCAATAGTATATAGTGTTTGTGTTGTTAGTTTTGGGAGGCGAGGTGAGTTCTAAGTACAGTGGACCCTCGGTTAACGAATACCCCGGAAATCGTGCAATTATGTAAGTATAATTTTGTAAGTTCTTGTATAAGTGTATTTTTGGGGGTCTGAAATAGACTAACCTACGTGAAATTTTTCCTTAAGGGAGTAAATTCGTTCGGTAATGGCACTTGAGCAGACTTCAGGAGTGAAGTTTTTACGAAACTCGGGGGTCCACTGTAGTGCCTTGAATTGGTGTGCAGGCAGGGGCCCTTTTGTATTTTCAGGCAATGAATTTCAGATCTTTGGGCCCTTTATATGCATTGCATTTTTGCATAGGGAGATGGACACGAGGGATATCAAAGAGTGGTGATGTAGATCATGGATGATTAGGTATGTGAGTGTACAGTTGGTAGCGTAGGTGGTAATGAGGATGGTGGGTGACTTAACCCTTTCGGGGTTTCAGCCGTACTAGTACGGCTTACGCGCCAGGGTTTTCGTCGTACTAGTACGCCTAAATTCTAGCACCCTCAAATCAAGCAGAAACAGGCCGGTAGGCCTAGATGTGAGAGAATGGGTCTCTGCGGTCAGTGTGCGTAGCATAAAAAAAAATTCTGCACCACACAGTGCATAATGAGGAAAAAAAATCTCGGACCGTGTTTTTGGTTTAAAACAGCGACTTTGCAGTCTATTTTCGTATGGTATTAATGCTTGTATTCTCGTTTTCTTAGTTGCATTTGATAGAATGGATGATATATTACAGAAATAGAGATCATTTTGACTGGTTTCACGATGACAAGTACCTTGAAACTGAGCGCAAAGTAGCGAAAATGTTTGATTTTTGCCGATGTTCAAGAGTAAACAAATCACGCCATGCGTTCAATACACATCAACTGGGTAGTCTAATATTCTTGCACAAGGGCACTGATATTATTTATACCATTTTTACAATGATGCAGTTGTATACATAACAGTAAATCTTCTATTTTTTTGTGAGAATAAAAATTCAAAATGGAAAGCAAAAGTAATGTAAAAGGGCCTGGAGATGTGACTAATGAACAGATAAAATGTTATTTGAGTGCCAGGAATGTCTGTCTCATTTATTCTGGACCCTATTTTGAAATTGGCATCTTTTGAAATTTGTGTGAAATTGGCCAAATTGCCAATTTCTGACCACCTTATTGGGTAGTTGAAATCGGTAAATTGGCGGTTTCTTGTACTCAATTGATAGAACAAATGGAATTCTAGCGAAATAGCTATAATTTTAGTAGACTGAAACATTGGAATTTGCCGAAAATAGGGCTCAAAGTGGGCGAAATTGCCGATGCGTAAATGTCATAGATACCGCTAACTTCGCAAAAGCATAATTCCGTCAGTTTTCGATCAAATTTCATAATTTTGGTGTCGTTATGATCGGAAAAAGATTCTCTATCATTTCATAAGATTTGTTTTTTTTCCCGAAAAATTTGTGACCCTGAGAACGAGTTTGGGAGAGGGCCTGGCAACCCCCAAAGGGTTAAGTCATTATGTATGGGTGAGGACTCAAATCCCACTTTCGTTTAAGGTGTTCCGTGGATCAGTTGGCAACACATTCACCTCACACACCGAGTGTCCAGGGTTCAATCTCTGGCATGGGTGGAAATGTTCAGCATGTTTCCTCACACCTGCTGTCCTTGTTCACCTAGCAGTAAGTAGGTACCCAGGTGTTAGTCAGCTGGTGTGGGTCACACATCCTGGGAGACAAGATTGAAGGATCCCAATGGAAATAAATCAGTCCTTGATGATGCACTGTCTTTAATGGGTTATCCTGGGTGGCTAACACTCCAGGTTTAAAAACCAAACAAATCTTATGTTTAGATAAAAAGTTAAGTAAGGTGAGAATCATTTCATGGGAAAATGGTGTTGGTGATGGTGAAGGGCTAAGTAAGGTGTGGTCTTGAAGTAGTGGGGAAATGTCGCTGTGGATGGGGGGGGGAGGGGGAATGTGGCCATGAGGATAATGTGGCTGTGGGAGGAATGGTGTAAATATAGGCATGTGGTCATGAGGAGGCTTTTTGTATGGACAGGTTGTGTTGATGGAGGGTGCTGGTTGGAATGGTGGGTGAAGGTGTGTGGCCATGGGAGAATTGTGTGGGTGGAAATATATACATTTGTCATTTTTTCAGGTAACAACACCTGGAGTCTACCTAGAGAGAGAGTTCCAGGGGTCAACGCCCCTGCGGCCCGGTCTGTGACCAGGCCTCATGTTGCATCAGGGCCTGATCAACCAGGCTGTTACTGCTGGCCGCACGCAGTCCAACGTACGAACCACATCCTGGCTGGTCAGGTACCAACTTTAGGTGCCTGTCCAGTGCCTGCTTGAAGACAGCTAGGGGTTTATTGGTAATCCCCCTTATGTATGCTGGGAGGCAGTTGAACAGTCTTGGGCCCCTGACACTTATTGTGTTGTCTCTTAACCCTTTGACTGTCGGAGGCCCCTCTCTGAAACTGTCATTCTATGTTGGGAAATATTAAAAAAAAAATTATTTTTTCTTATCAATATGTTAAGATTATTTTCCTGATTGTTTAAATCCCAAAAAAATTTTGCGATCAGTACTTACCGAGATATAGAGGTGTAAAGTTGGAAAAAAATGAGCCGCGTATGGCAACAGTGGCGAATGCCGCTCACCCGGTAAACTTTGGTTTACTTCCTTTCATAGGTTTCTTGTTTTTTTCACTATTTTATTTTTTTACATAACTTATGTGGCCTGTGAGACCAAAGTAAGGTGCAATGTATATACAGTGGTCCCTCGGTTTTCGCCGAAAATTCGTTCCAGAATGCTGCTCAAGTGCCATTACCGAACGAATTTACTTCCTTAAGAAATAATGTCACGTAGGTTAGTCTATTTCAGACCCCCAAAAATACACTTGCAACAGCACTTACGAAAATACACTTACATAAATGTTCGAGTTTGGAGATGCACGAAAACCGAGGGACCACTGTATATACACTCGTTGTATGCAACACAATAATCGCACAAACATTAGTATCATTATATTGTTTACAAAACTTGTTTACACCAACCAACAATAAAAAGAAATGTTTATTACTATTGTTCTATAATATATATACACATATATAATGACTAGACACTTTCCATCAACTGCAATTAGCACTTCAAAGCTCCAAGCTATGTGTGTGTGTGTGTGTGTGTGTGTGTGTTGGGACATCTAAATTTGCTGAGTCAGGGTAAGGCAGCTGTCAAAATGACATATTATACCATTACTCACCACCCAACACTGCCTGTCAACACAAAAGGGGACCCATGTCCTCTTCCCCACAACCTCCTTCCTTTCCTTCATACCTACCCTCCTAGCTTCCTTTCATCTCTTCCTTCCTGCCTTCCTTCCTTTCTTCCTTCATTCCTTCCTTTATTTCTTCCTTCCTTTCTTACTTCTTTTGTTCCTTCCTTCCTCTCATCTCTTCCTTCCTTTCTGTCTTTCTTTCTTTCTTTCTTACTTCCTTTCTTCCTTCCTTACTTCTTTCCTTCCTCTCATCTCTTCTTTCCTTCATTCCTTCCTCACATCCCTTTCTTCCTTTCTTCCTTTCTTCCTTCCTTCCTTCCTTCCTTCCTTCCTTCCTTCCTTCCTTCCTTCCTTCCTTCCTTCCTTCCTTCCTTCCTTCCTTCCTTCCTTCCTTCCTTCCTTCCTTCCTTCCTTCCTTCCTTCCTTCCTTCCTTCCTTCTGTTATCCTGGGCATTGCTTTCGGTCACAAACTCCTCAAAACCATGAAATTTATCTTCAGAGACACTTACATCTGTGTTAGAGCTATCATTGAGGAAGAGAAATGTCCCAGATGCGCCAAGGAGTCAAATAATCCTTACCGCTAGGCATGCTGAACAAGGGCTACTGAAATGGTGTTCCCACAATGCACAAGTGGCTGCCCGATTTTTTTTATACTGCGCACACTGACCACACAGACCCATTCTCTCACATGTGGGCCTACTAGCTTTCTCCTGCTTGATTTGAGGCCGCTAGAATTTAGGCGTATAAATACGTCCGAAACACTGGCTCGTAAGACATACACGTCCGAAACAGTCAAAGGGTTAACGTGCTAGTGGCACCCCTGCTTTTCATTGGGGGGATGTTACATCGTCTGCCGAGTCTTTTGCTTTCATAGGGAGTGACTCTCGTGTGCAAGTTTGGTACTAATCCCTCGAGAATTTTCCAAGTACAGTGGTACCCCGACTTACGATGGTCCCCAAACACACCCTTTTATGTAAGTTTATTTTTTTAAATGCTTTTGTAAGTGTAATTTTGGGGGTCTAAAAGGACTAGTCTATTTTACATCATTTCTTATGGAGATAAATTCGTTTGGTAATGGCACTTGAACAGCATTCTGGAATGAAAAAATATCGTAAGTGGGGGTACCACTGTATATATAATAATGTTTCTCTCCCGCCTGCGTTCTAGGGAGTACAGGTTTAGGAACTTCAAGCGTTCTCAGTAATTGAGGTGGTTTATCGAAGTTATGCGTGCCGTGAAGGTTCTCTGCACATTTTCTAGGTCAACAATTTCACCTGCCTTGAAAGGTGCAGTTAGTGTGCAGCAATATTCCAGTCTAGATAGAACAAGCGACCTGAAAAGTGTCAACATGGGGTTGGCATCCCTGGTTTTGAAGGTTCTCATTATCCATCCTGTAATTTTTCTAGCAGATGCGATTGCTACAGTGTTATGGTCCTTGAAGGCGAGATCCTCTGACATGATCACTCCCAGGTCTTTGACATTAGTTTTTCACTCTATTGTGTGGTTATAATTTGTTTTATACTCCGATGAGATTTGAATTTCCTTATGTTTTCCATATCGGAGTAATTGAAATTTCTCATCACTGAACTTCATATTGTTTTCTGCAGCCCATTTAAAGATTTGGTTGATGTCTGCTTGGAGTCTTGCAGTGTCTTCAATGGTGGACACTGTCATGCAGATTCGGGTGTCATCTGCAAAGGAAGACACGGCACTGTGGCTTATATCACTGTCTATGTCCGATATGAGGATGAGGAACAGGATGGGAGCGAGTACTGTGCCTTGTGGAACAGAGCTTTTCACCGTAGCCGCCTCAGACTTTACTCTGTTGACTACTACTCTGTGTTCTACTTGTTAGGAAATTATAGATCCATCTACCAACTTTTCCTGTTATTCCTTTATCACGCATTTTGTGTGCTATTACACCATGGTCACACTTGTCAGGCTTTTGCAAAGTCTGTGTATATAACATCTGCATTCTGTTTGTCTTCTAGAACATCCAGGACCTTGTCGTAGTGGTCCAGTAGTTGGGACAGACAGGAGCAACCTGCTCTAAACCCATGCTGCCCTGGGTTGTGTAATTGATGGGTATCTAGATGAGTGGCGATCTTGCTTCTTAGAACCCTTTCAAAGATTTTTATGATATGGGATGTTAGCACTATTGGTCTGTAGTTCTTTGTTTAACTGCCCCCTTTGTGGAGTGGGGCTACTTATTGCATAAATTCGTATCTTTGCCTCATTCTTCTTAATTGTGCAAACTGATGCCTCATTCAGGCCCTAGGCTTGTGCCATCTCCATCACATAGGTACCACCTTTAAGCTTATTTAATATCTCAATTTTCTTTGAAACGCCAAGACTTTCCTGATCACGCTTCTTTGCAGTTCCAGGATCACCTGTATTCCTCTTGGTGCTATGGTTACTATCCAGAGACAAGATGGGATGATAAAAAGATCAAAAGTCAATTCAGTAACACAGGCCGAGTGTGGTTTTGAGGGAGGTTGTGTACAGTATGCAGTCCTCCCCTGTAAGGCAATGGACTCACCATGAGTCTCACTGTGAGACAGAGGGAAAAGGCCGCATGTGCCACATGTAAACCAATTTTAACCCCTCAACTGTCCAAATGTTGATCTAAGTTCTTACTGCTACCGCTCCAAACGTAGATTAATGTTTTATTTTTCCTGCCTTCAAATATGACACGATAGGCCTGAGAGGCCTAGATATGAGAGAATGGGTCTGTGCACTCTGTGCGCAGTATGAAAAAAATCGGGGACCCCGCGGTACTGCATGGTAGCACCAGTTAGTTTCAGCACCAGCTTGGGATCATCATTGTGCCAAACCCCCATGATTCACTTACACCAGTCATATTAACACTCTTATTCAAGGAAAGTGATATAGAACCTGAGTTTAGTGGATTTGAAACTGATGTGTCCACTAATGATCTAGGAATTAGTGCAAATATTGATAACCCAGATGACCCTCAGCCCATCACCTCTGGGGTGGCCAGTGTGGCCACACCAGGCCCTCAGCCCAGCACCTCTGGGGTGGCCAGTGTTACTACTCGGGGGCAACTATGCAAGCGGAAATTATAATTTTCTCTTCGTTTTGGTGATGACAATAGTGAAAGTGCAATAAGTGATGATGAGACTGATTTTATGCCCTTAGAGGACTCTTCGAGTGACTGTGATATACAGTGGACCCCCGAGTTTCAGCAGCATCGTGTTTCATAAATTTCGCCTTTCAGCGCCTTTTTTCAGCGAAAAATAGACTCAAGGTTCATGATTTTTTTCAAGATTCAGCGGCTGTATACTACGCATCCGGCCCTTCTCCCAGCGTCAGGCCATAAACACAGCCAGCCTACCTCCGACCACCACAGTCAATGTGGCATTGATTATGGGCGAGTGACTGTCACCCCACAGGTTCATACGATACATTTCATAATAATCCATTGTTTTTTGTGCATGCAACTGCTAAATAAGCCACCATGAGCCCAAAGAAAGCTCCTAGTGCCAGCCTTTTGGTAAAGAAGGTGAGAAACATGATAGAATTCAAGAAGAAAACTCATAGCAAAGTACAGTGGACCCCCGCTATTCGAACGGCTCAGCAGTCGAACAAATCGTCATTAGTACAAGAAAATCGATATCGTCATGCGAACAAATTATCGCGAGTCGAACGAATGCGTTCGTGACCTGTCCCCCCAGGCACTTGGGTGCCTCACCGCGCAAGCGTGGAGAGCCAGTCCCGCGTTGTTTACACTCGAGAGAACAATACCCTGCACGCTTCTCCAGACATTTCACACTTAATTATAATTTTTTGGAGTTTGTTCATTAAGTGCGACTGTGAAATAAGCTACCATGGGTCCCAAGAAAGTTCCTAGTGGTACCCCTGGGCGGATGAAAGTGAGAAACACCGTAGAAATAAAGAAGGAAATAATACAAAAATACGAGAGTGGTGTGCGAATGTGTGATCTTGCCAGGATGTATGGCAAAAACAGGTCAACTATCGCTTCTATCCTGTTTAAGAAGGAAGAAATTAAGGAAGCTGATGTTGCAAAAGGTGTTACTGTGCGAGCCAAAAATAGACCACAAATAATTGAAGAGATTGAGAAGTTGTTGCTGGTGTGGATCAAGGATAAAGAGTTAGAGGGTGATAGTGTGTCGGAGTCAATCATTTGTGAAAAGGCAAGGAACTTGCATGCCGATCTTGTAAAGAAAATGCCTACAACCAGTGCTGATTGTAATGGTAGTGAATTTAAAGCCAGGAAAGGCTGGTTTGAGAGATTTAAAAATCGTAGTGGCATACATAATGTGGTAAGGCATGGTGAGGCTGCCAGTTCAGACAAACATGCAGCTGAAAAATTCATAAACGAGTTTCAGAACTACATAAAGACTGAAAAAATTGAAACCTGAACAAGTGTTCAATTGTGACAAAACAGCCCTGTTTTGGAAGAAAATGCCCAACAGGACCTACATTACTCAGGAAGAAAAGGCACTGCCAGGACACAAGCCTATGAAAGACAGGCTAACTCTCATGATGTGTAGTAATGCTAGTGGGGATTTTAAATTGAAGCCTTTACTAGTGTATCACTCAGAAAATCCCAGAGTGTTCAAGAGAGACAATGTCGTCAAAAGTAGATTGTGTGTCTTATGGAGAGCTAGTCAGATTGCATGGGTCACAAAGCACCTTTTCAGTGACTGGATCCATGAAGTGTTTGGTCAGTGTGAGAAAATACCTTCAGGAAAAGGGTTTGGACAAAAAGTGCCTCCTGTTGCTGGACAATGCTCCTTCACATCCTCAAAACATGGAAGACCTACTGTGTGAAGACTTCAAATTTATAAAACTGAAGTTCTTGCCTCCTAACACCACTCCTCTCCTCCAGCCCATGGACCAGCAGGTCATCTGTAACTTCAAAAAACTCTACACAAAAGCAGTGTTTGAAAAGTGCTTTGAAATGACCTCGGACAGTGAATTGACCCTTAGAGAGTTCTGGAAGAATCACTTCAATATCTACAGCTGCATAGGCCTTATAGGCAAGGCTTGGGAGGGAGTGACTTCAAGGACTTGGAACTCTGCTTGGAGACCACTGTTGCCAACAGAGGGATTTTGAAGGGTTTGAGGCTGACCCTGACCATGCCGACCCTGTGCCTGTTGTGGACTCTATTGTGGAATTGGGCAAGTCCCTGGGGTTGGTGAGTGGCGAGGATGTGGAAGAGTTAGTGCAGGGCCACAGGGTAGAGCTAACAACTCAAAGAGCTGCAACAGCTGGAAATGGAAGAGCATCAGACCAGATTTGAGGCTATTGATTCAAGGGAGGAGGAGGAAGAGGGGCTGAAGAAGGTGCCTTCTTCAGAGATTAAGGAGATGTGTACAATGTGGAATAGATTGCAAACTTTTGTTGAAAAATACCACCCTGAACAAGCTCAAACAAGCCATAACAGCAGCATGTTCAGTGACCAAACAATGTCCTTCTTCAGGAACATGTTGAAAAGGCGCCAGAAACAGAGGACTGTGGACAGTTATTTTGTTCAAGTGTCCAGTGACTCCCAAGCTGGTCCTAGTGGGATTAAAAGACAAAGAAAAGAAGTAACCCCAGATAGGGCTTTGATACCTGAAGTCCTTCTGGAGGGGATTCCCTTCCAAACACTAACCCCCCCTCCCTCCTCCTCCTCCTCTCTTCCATATGCCATCAACAATCTTCAATAATGCTAAGTAAAAAGACTTGCATTTATTTACTAATACTTTTAGTAGTACAGCACTGTAGTATTTAATGTTTTTGTCTATGTAGAAGCTTAATTTTATTAAAATATATTATTTTTTAATATTTTTGGGTTTCTGGAACGGATTAATTGTATTTCCATTATTTCTTATGGGAAAAATTAAATCCTTTCGTACATTTCACGTTAAGAACAAGCTCCTGGAATGGATTAAGTTAGAATAGCGAGGGTCCACTGTACCAAATTGGAGGAGGAAGAGAGAGGGGATAATGTGCCTTCTTCAGTGATTCAGTGATTCTACGATATGTATGATACTAAAGCAGCAGGAGTTGATATAGCTATAGCGCCAGCCAGCAATAAAGTGTAGCATTAACAGTGTAGCAAGTAAGTTAAGCGATTAAGCGATAGAAAAAGGACACGAAAGTAACTCTCCAATGTTGTTGGAGGAATATAGAGCCACTGAACATACGCCTCCCTGCTATCTTCTACCACCCTAAACCTCTGCCAGCATCTCCTCCATCAAACTAACTAATTAAACTAACATCTCCTCCAAGGTAAGTGTAAATATTTCTTATTTATTTATTTATTTATCTTTTTTTTTATCTTTATTTTACTACATACTACTAGTACATAGAAAGCCCCTTGTTATGCTGAGCATTTCAGGCAAATTAGGTCAGTGTCCCAGGATGCGACTCACACCAGTCGACTAACACCCAGATACCCATTTTACTGATGGGGAACATAGACAACAGGTGTAAAGAAACACGCCCAATGTTTCTACACTGGCTGGGAATCGAACCCAGGCCCTTGCCGTGTGAAGCGAGAGCTTTAGCCACCAGGCTAAGGTGTGAATAGTGGTGGTGGCTTCTGATGCTGCCTCCACTACCACTAATATGTACAGCTTCTCTCAGTGGCCCTTATAAACCCAACAATAACACCAGCACCACTTACTCCTCACATTCGTAATGACATATTTTATCATGTTTCTATGTTATTAATATTGTTTAATATTTCATATTAGATGAAGTGTGATAGATAAATAAGCCGTAGAGATGATATTAGCATCATATTGAAGCATAATAAACTCACCTCCCTCTCCCCTCCTACCCGTGTTCCATACACCAACAAGTCTTCAATAAAGGTAAGTGTGATGTTAAATGTTCATTTATCCATTTTATTATTGCTTTATATTTATTTGTCATTGTTTTCTGTATGTAAATCTATATTTAATCTCTAAAAAAATTATTTTTTTG
The DNA here is from genome assembly GCA_009830355.1 of Cherax destructor. NCBI lineage: Eukaryota > Metazoa > Arthropoda > Malacostraca > Decapoda > Parastacidae > Cherax > Cherax destructor. The sequence continues at coordinate 13,098 of WNWK01028485.1, read as the reverse complement.
TTAATACTTTTGGGTGTCTGAAACGGATTAATTGGATTTCCATTATTTCTTACGGGGAAAATGGTTTCGCCATTCATGAATTTTGCCTTTCAGCGGACTCTCTGGAACGGATTAATCATGAAACTCGAGGGTCCACTGTACAGTGGAACCCCGACTTTCAAACGCGTCGTCAATCGAACAAATCGAGTTTCGAACGCTTTTTTCGAACAAATTTTGTCCCTCATCCCGTGTTTTGAATGAGTGCATACCAGACCTGTCCACCCAGGCGCTTGTGCGCCTCACAGAGCAGGCGTCGTGAGCCAGTTTAGTGTTGTTTACCCTTGAGTGAACATTACCCTGCATGCTCATCAAAACATTTTGCAATTAATTAATTGTGTTTGGAGCTTGTTCATTAAGTGCGACTGTGAAGTAAGCTACCATGGGTCCCAAGAAAGTTCCTAGTGGTACCCCTGTGGTAAAGAAAGTGAGAAACACCATAGACATGAAGAAGGAAATAATACAAAAAAACGAGAGGTGTGCGAATTTCCGAGCTTGCCAGGATATCCAGTAGACCGTCATTTAGCACGGTAGTTACATTCCTGAAAACGTCGTGTTAGGTAAAATCGTGTTAGATAATTAATAGAACTTATGGGAAAAATAGGGTTACGTTCCTGGGAGTCCCCAAAAAGCCAAACAAGTTTTTTTTAGACCAACAGATCTTGCAAAAATTGAAGGTGAATATGTAATTGTAGTTCATTGTCGTGATATATTACTGCTTAAGACTACAAATGCAATAGAAATAATAGTATTTCTTACCTTAAATTGTGGGTAATGATGTTTGTGGATGGTTGTGAAAAGAGTGGATATGGATGGTGTGGCCCTACTGGGCTGAGGTGGATGGTTGTTGGTTGTCGGTAGAAGTGGATGGTAGAGGTTCTGGTACCCAAGTCGATGGTTGTATTGCAGTGTGCATAAATTCTGTAATGGATCTCTGGGCTCTTTTACCCTGCATTACATTATACAGCTGACGGTAAGGCATCATCAGCTGGTCTAGACCCTGTTTCAAAGTTCTGCTTCTAGCTTTGTCAGGGTCCTCTTCAGTGAAAAAGTCAGCAACTTTTACCAATACTATGGAACTGCTCACATAACTGCTGCAATGTTAACTGTTTTTCTTCCAGTTCTTCTTCTGTTATCTCCCTCCCTTATATCTGTGCATCGAACTCTGCCAACATTTCCTCTGGACTCCTGTCTTCATCATCATCATCATCTAAGAGTTCATTCACATCTTCATTCATATCTTCAAAACCATCACCTGGTAATCTCCTTGCCAGCTGAACAATTTCCAGAACCTGACTCTCAAGCAAGGAAAAAACCAGTGAAAGAATTAACTACAGAAGGCTATAACCTTCCCCAGCCTGCATTTAATGTTGATTGGGGCACTTCATTCCATGCACTTCTAGCATAGCTGATGGCATCTGCAATGTTAAATTTACTCCAGAAGCTTGGTACTGCCAGGATGGAGTCAGCGTCCATTGATGCAACTAGTTTTTTTATAACTTTATTTGTGTAGTTACACTTGAATGTCTTAATAACTCCCCGGTCCAGTGGTTGAATCAGAGATGTTGTATTTGGAGGTAAAATACAACTTTTATATGTGGGGTCACATCCAGCAAAGCTTGTGGATGAGTACGGGAATTATCAAGAATGAAGAGAGCCTTGAATGCAAGGTTCTTGCTGTGCAGGTACAACTTGACTTCAGGAATAAAGTGATGCTTAAACCAGTCAATAAATATTTCCTCTGTCATCCATGCTGACTGGTTTGACCTCCAAATTACTGGTAAGGTGTTTTTATCCACACCTTTCAAAGCACGAGGATTCTTAGAGCGGTAAATAACCGTGGGCTTACACTTGAAATCACATGATGCATTACCGCAAAGGAGCAAGGTGAAGCGATCCTTTGCTGTCTTGAAGCCTGGTTCACTTTTCTCTTGCTGACTGATATAAGTTCGTGTTGACATTTTCTTCCAGAAAACACTTGTCTCGTCAGCATTAAACACTTGATGTGGCTCATAGCCACCCTTAGAAATAAGTTCCTGAAATTCAGCAGGGAAATTACTTGCTGCTGTATGATCAACTGAAGCACTTTCACCAGAAAACTTAATACTGTGGACCCCGAGTATCGTAAAAACTTCACTCCTGAAGTCTGCTCAAGTGCCATTACCGAACGAATTTACTCCCTTAAGGAAAAATGTCACCAATACTATGGAACTGCTCACATAACTGCTGCAATGTTAACTGTTTTTCTTCCAGTTCTTCTTCTGTTATCTCCTCCTTATATCTGTGCATCGAACTCTGCCAACATTTCCTCTGGACTCCTGTCTTCATCATCATCATCATCTAAGAGTTCATTCACATCTTCATTCATATCTTCAAAACCATCACCTGGTAATCTCCTTGCCAGCTGAACAATTTCCAGAACCTGACTCTCAAGCAAGGAAAAAACCAGTGAAAGAATTAACTACAGAAGGCTATAACCTTCCCCAGCCTGCATTTAATGTTGATTGGGGCACTTCATTCCATGCACTTCTAGCATAGCTGATGGCATCTGCAATGTTAAATTTACTCCAGAAGCTTGGTACTGCCAGGATGGAGTCAGCGTCCATTGATGCAACTAGTTTTTTTATAACTTTATTTGTGTAGTTACACTTGAATGTCTTAATAACTCCCCGGTCCAGTGGTTGAATCAGAGATGTTGTATTTGGAGGTAAAAATACAACTTTTATATGTGGGGTCACATCCAGCAAAGCTTGTGGATGAGTACGGGAATTATCAAGAATGAAGAGAGCCTTGAATGCAAGGTTCTTGCTGTGCAGGTACAACTTGACTTCAGGAATAAAGTGATGCTTAAACCAGTCAATAAATATTTCCTCTGTCATCCATGCTGACTGGTTTGACCTCCAAATTACTGGTAAGGTGTTTTTATCCACACCTTTCAAAGCACGAGGATTCTTAGAGCGGTAAATAACCGTGGGCTTACACTTGAAATCACATGATGCATTACCGCAAAGGAGCAAGGTGAAGCGATCCTTTGCTGTCTTGAAGCCTGGTTCACTTTTCTCTTGCTGACTGATATAAGTTCGTGTTGACATTTTCTTCCAGAAAACACTTGTCTCGTCAGCATTAAACACTTGATGTGGCTCATAGCCACCCTTAGAAATAAGTTCCTGAAATTCAGCAGGGAAATTACTTGCTGCTGTATGATCAACTGAAGCACTTTCACCAGAAAACTTAATACTGTGGACCCCCGAGTATCGTAAAAACTTCACTCCTGAAGTCTGCTCAAGTGCCATTACCGAACGAATTTACTCCCTTAAGGAAAAATGTCACGTAGGTTATTCTATTTCAGACCCCCAAAAATACACTTCCACAAGCACTGACAATATTATACTTACATAATTGTACGATTTCCGGGGATTACGAAACTCAGGGTTCCACTGTATTATGTAACTTATTATGCAACTTAAAGTTCTGGAACCAGCCTGTGCTAAACACACACTCATTTTCAGGCCTTCCTTCCTTATCACACACTGCTTTAAACAACTGTAAGGCCTTTTCCCCAATTAAGAGGATATTAAGTGGTGCACCTTTCTTTGTTTTCTGTTCGATCCACTCAAGCAACAAGTTTTCTGTTTTATTTACTTGTTGGGACCTACGAGTCACTTTTCATGAGCTCACATTTTGGGTTATTCATTACATAAGCTCGTATATTCGTCTCATTCATTGTATGAACTGACGCTTCATTAAGGCCATAGGCCCTCACTAGATCCACCACACGTGAGCCACTCTTAAGCTTATCTAATATCTCGATTTTCTTTGAAATTTCTAGACCTGAACGCTTAAACCTTTTCTTGTCACTTGCTGGAACACTTGTATGCTTACTGGGTGCCATGATTGCTTGGTAGATTTATCAAAATGCAATGAAAATGAGAAAATGTATGTAAATAAACACGGCGAGCTTCCCGATTATTGTATGACATGCACGCGTATGAACCAAACTGAACGCTGGGAGGGATGCATGGGTGGGTGAGGGTGGCGGGGGATAGCAGTAGGACTCCCCCAGTGACTCAATGGTTTAACCCACCGCAGGCGACCGAACGCTCAAAATTTTTTCCCCTCCCGCGAACCGTGTAATATAAATTTTACGTTGTGTTAGATAAAAAAAAATGCCGCAATTCTTCAATCGTGCAATACCCATAACGTGCAACATAAACACATGCTAAATGACGGTCTACTGTATGGCAAAAACAAGTCAAATATCGGTTCTATTCTGGCAAAGAAAGAACAAATCAAGGAAGCTGATGTTGCAAAAGGTGTTGATATGCTAACCAAAAATAGACCACAAATAGTTGAACAGGTTGAGAAGTTGTTGCTGGTTTGGATCAAGGATAAAGAGTTAGCGGGTGATAGTGTGTCGGAGACAATCATTTGTGAAAAGGCAAGGCAGTTGCATGCCGATCTTGAAAAGAAAATACCTGGAAACAGTGCTGATTGTAGTGTTAGAGTTTTTAAGGCCAGCAGAGGCTGGTTTGACAGATTTAAGAAGCGTAGTGGCATACACAATGTGGTAAGGCATGGTGAAGCTGCCAGTTCATTACTGAATTTCAGGACTACATAAAGACTGAAAATTTGAAACCTGAACAAGTGTTCAATTGTGACGAAACAGGCCTGTTTTGGAAGAAAATGCCCAACAGGACCTACATTACTCGGGAGGAAAAGGCACTGCCAGGACACAAGCCTATGAAAGACAGGCTAACTCTTATGTTTTGTGCTAATGCTAGTGGGGATTTTAAAGTGAAGCCTTTACTGGTGCATCACTCAGAAAATCCCAGTGTTTTCAAGAAACACAATGTCATCAAGAATAGATTGTGTGTCTTGTCTACCTGGAGTCTACCTGGAGAGAATTCCAGGGGTCAACGCCCCCACGGCCCAATCTGTGACCAGGCCTCCTGTTGGACCAGAGCCTGATCAACAAGGCTGTTACTGCTGGCCGCACGCAGTCCAACGTACGAACCACAGCCCGGCTGATCAGGTACCGACTTGAGGTGCCTGTCCAGTGCCCGCTTGAAGACAGCCAGGGGTTTGTTGGTAATCCTCCCTGGTGTATGCTGGGAGGCAGTTGAACAATCTTAGGTCCCTGACACTTATTGTGTTGTCCCTCAACGTGCTAGTGGCACCCCTGCTCTTCATTGGGGGGATGTTACATCGCCTGCCGAGTCTTTAGCTTTCGTAGGGAGTGATTTTTGTGTGCAAGTTTGGTACTAAGCCCTCGAGAATTTTCCATGTGTATATAATAATGTATCTCTCCCGCCTGCGTTCTAGAGAGTACAGGTTTAGGAACTTCAAGCGTTCCCAGTAGTTGAGGTGGTTTATCGCACTTATGCGTGCGGTGAAGGTTCTCTGCACATTTTCAAGGTCAGCAATTTCACCCGCCTTGAAATGGTGCAGATGATGAAGCCGATGGTTGTACTGAGTGTCTCTAACTTTAATAGTCATTCAGTAAGTCAGTCCATTCAGTAAGTCAGTTAAGTCATTCAGTATCATTCAGTAAGTCAGTCAGTCAAGTCATTCAGTCATTCAGTAAGTCAAGTCATTCAGTAAGTCAAGTCATTCAGTAAGTCATTCATTAAGTCAGTCAGTCAAGTCATTCATTAAGTCAGTCAAGCATTCGTAAGTCATCAGTCAGACATTCGAAGTCATGTCAAGCATTCAGTAAGTCAGTCAGTCAAGTCATTCAGTAAGTCAGTCAGTCAAGTCATTCAGTAAGTCAGTCAGTCAAGTCATTCAGTAAGTCAGTCAGTCAAGTCATCAGTAAGTCAGTCAGTCAAGCATTCAGTAAGTCAGTCAGTCAAGTCATTCAGTAAGTCAGTCAGTCAAGTCATTCAGTAAGTCAGTCAGTCAAGTCATTCAGTAAGTCAGTCAGTCAAGTCATTCAGTAAGTCAGTCAGTCAAGTCATTCAGTAAGTCAGTCAGTCAAGTAAGTCAAGTCATTCAGTAAGTCAGTCAGTCAAGTAAGTCAAGTCATTCAGTAAGTCAAGTCATTCAGTAAGTCAAGTAAGTCAAGTCATTCAGTAAGTCAAGTCATTCAGTAAGTCAAGTCATTCAGTAAGTCAAGTCATTCAGTAAGTCAAGTCATTCAGTAAGTCAAGTCATTCAGTAAGTCAAGTCATTCAGTAAGTCAAGTCATTCAGTCAGTCAGTCAAGTCATTCAGACAGTCAGTCAAGTCATTCAGACAGTCAGTCAGTCAAGTCATTCAGACAGTCAGTCAGTCAAGTTATTCAGTAAGTCAGTCAGTCAAGTCATTCAGTAAGTCAGTCAGTCAGTCAAGTCATTCAGTAAGTCAGTCAGTAAGTTAGTCACACAAACTTATGTTTACATCTTTTTATGTGTACAAAGTAACACTTTATTACAGCCACAGGTTATGTCTTGTCTAATATCTTTGTTTCCTTCGTTAATTCTAAGACTTAATAAATGCTTATACCTTTTCTTGCCACTTTGAGCAACACTGGTATGCCTACTGGGTGACATGATTGCTTGGCAGATACAAGATATAGTAATTTAAAGATCAAAACACAATTCACTCTCTCTTATTCTTCACAAACAGCTGGCCTTACGCGTATGGAATACGAATGCTGGGATGGTGGGGTGTTGTGGGGGGGTAGCATAGGAAGGCGGGTGGTCTCCCCAGTTGTTCCACAACATTAGCGCCGGCCGCTTGAGGGAATGGTTATTTGTTTTTTCTTCCTGCAAACTGTAAGTTTATTCAGGTATACATAGATACAGTTACAAAGATTATCATACATAGCAGCATATGTGTAGAGAACCTAGGATAACCCAAACTTTGGGTTATCCTAGGTTCTCTAGGATAACACTTTGGGTTATCCTAGGTTCTCTAGGATAACACTTTGGGTTATCCTAGGTTCTCTAGGATAACACTTTGGGTTATCCTAGGTTCTCTAGGATAACACTTTGGGTTATCCTAGGTTCTCTACACATATGCTGCTATGTATGATAATCAATGTAACTATCTCTGTATACCTGAATAAACTTACAGTTGTGGGAAGAAAAACAAATTCCCTTTCCTCAAAGCATGAGGATTCTTAGAGCGGTAAATAACCATGGGCTTACACTTGAAATCACCTGATGCATTACCCAAAAGGAGCAAGGTGAAGCGATCCTTTGCTGTCTTGAAGCCTGGTGCACTTTTCTCTTGCTGACTGATATAAGTTCATGTTAGCATTTTCTTCCAGAAAACACTTGTCTCGTCAGCATTAAACACTTGTTGTGGCTCATAGCCACCCTCAGTAGGACCCCACTGACTCAATGGTTTAACCTACCGAGGCGACCGCGTGCTCAAAATTTTCCCTCAGCGAATCGCGTAATATAAGGTTTACGTCGTGTTAGATAAAAATGTGCCGCAATTCTTCAATCGCGTAATACCCAAAACGCGCAACATAAAGTCGTGCTAAATGAGGGTCTACTGTAACTCACTCATTTCCTTGCTGTCATCTGTATAGGACCCATCCCGTTTAAGTAGGGGCCCAATACTGGTTGTTGTTCTCGACTTTGATTTTGCATAGGAAAAGAAATACTTAGGGTTTCTTTCAAGTTCATTTATGGCTTTTAGTTCTTCCCGTGTCTCTTGATTCCTGTAAGATTACTTTAGTTTTAATTCGATGTTTACTATTTCTCTGACTAGTGTCTCCCTACGTATTTCAGAGATATTGGCCTCCTGTAGCCACTCCGTTATTCTTTGCCTTCGCCTGTATAGGGAGCGCCTCTCTCTTTCTAGTTTGCATCTTCTCCTCCTTTTCCTTAATGGAATTTGCCTTGAGCAAACCTCAAGTACCACAGAGTTAATTTGTTCTAGACATAGGTTGGGATCCGTGATGCTCAGGCAATCTTCCCAGTTTATATCATTTAGGCCTTGATTTACTTGGTCCCACCTTATGTTTTTGTTATTGAAGTTGAATTTGGAGAAAGCTCCCTCACGGCTGATCACATTTTGTTGACCTGGGGCTCCCCGCATGCATGTCTGGACCTCTATTATGTTGTGATCTGAGTATATTGTTTTTGATATGATGACATTTCGTATCAGATCATCATTGTTGGTGAAGATGAGGTTCAGCGTATTCTCTAATCTTGTGGGCTCTACTATTTGCTGGTTTAAGGTGAACTTGGTGCAGAGATTTATAAGTTCATGCATGTGTGAATTTTCATCTGAGCTGCCTCCTGGTGTTATCTCTGCTACCACATTGTTTGCAATGTTAGTCCATTTTAGGTGCCTGAGGTTGAAATCCCCAAGTAACAAGATGTTGGGGGCAGGAGCTGGAAGACTTTCCAGACAGTGGTCAATTTTCAGAAGCTGTTCCTGGAATTGTTGGGACGTTGCATCCGGGGGCTTGTAGACAACCACGATGACCAGGTTTTGATTCTCGACCTTTATTGCTAATACTTCAACTACATCATTTGAGGCATTTAGTAGTTCTGAACATTTAAGTGACTCTGTGATATACAGGCCAACCCCCCCCCTTTTTGCCTGTTCACTCTGTCACACCTGTATAGGTTGTAGCCCGGGATCCATATTTCATTGTCCAAGTGATCTCTTATGTGGGTCTCTGTGAAAGCCGCAAACATAGCATTTGACTCTGTAAGCAGTCCACGAATGTAAGGTACCTTGTTGTTTGTTGCTGGCTTTAGACCCTGTATATTAGCAAAGATGAATGTAGTTGGATTGGTGGTATGGGGTGGGGGGTCTTTTTTTCCTGGCTCTAATATCTGTTGTAATGGAGTGGAGGCCACTGACTGTGATTCCACTCCAGAAATGATTGCAGTTGGTGTACAATTTCTGTCATTTCCTGCCAGCTTTTTCCTTCCTGGCACTAAAAACCTCTCTCCCGGAGTGGCTGTGGCTACCCTGATTTTGCCATGGTCTGGATGTTCTGTGTCGCCTCGTACCCTTTAGGTGGTATGCCTGGCAATATAAGTTATAGCACTGTCTTTCCTGAATTGATGTGTGGCACATTTCAGGGTGGAAAAACTTACAGGACAGGAGGTTGCATTTGCCTTTTTTCATATGGAGTCATATGGAGCTAGTCAGAATGCATGGGTCACAAGGCAAATTTTCAATGAGTGGATCCATGAAGTGTTTGGCCCCAGTGCGAAAAAAATCCTTCAGGAAAAGAATTTGGACCTCAAGTGCCTCCTGTTACTGGACAATGCTCCTGCACAATGCTCCTGCACATCCTCCAAACTTGGAAGACCTACTGAGTAATGACTTCAGTTTTATAAAAGTGAAGTTCTTGCCTCCTAACACCACTCCTTTCCTCCAGCCCATGGACCAGCAGATCATTTCTAACTTAAAAAACTCTACACAAAAGCAGTGTTTGAAAAGTGCTTTGAAGTGACCTCGGACACTGAATTGACCCTTAGAGAGCTCTGGAAGAATCACTTCAATATCTACAACTGCATAGGCCTTATAGGTAAGGCTTGGAATGGAGTGACTTCCAGAACTTCGAACTCTGCTTGGAGACAACTGTGGTCAGGTTGTGTCCAAAAGAGGGATTTTGAAGGGTTTGAGGCTGACCCTTACCCTGACGACCCTCTGCCTGTTGTGGAAGGTATTGTGGCATTGGGCAAATCCCTGGGTTTGGAGGTGAGTGGCGAGGATGTGGAAGAGTTGGTGGAGGACCACAGGGAAGAGCTAACAACTGAAGAGCTGGAACTGGAACAGTATCAGACCAGAGTTGAGGCTCTTGCTTCACAGGAAGAGGGACTGGTTGAGGTGCCTTCTTCAGAGATTAAGGAGATTTGTGCAAAGTGGAACGATGTGCAAAAGTTTGTGGAGAAATACCACCCTGAGCAAGCTGAAACAAGCCATATCAGCAACATGTTCAGTGACAAAACAATATCCCACTTCAGGCAAATCTTAAAGAGGCACCAGAAACAGAGCACTCTGGACAGTTATTTTGTGAGACAGGGGTCCAGTGACTCGCAAGCTGGTCCTAGTGGGATTAAAAGATAAAGAAGGGAAGTAACCCCAGAGAGGGACTTGTTACCTGAAGTCCTTTTGGAGGGGGATTCCCCTTCCAAACACTAAGCCCTCCCTCACTCCTCCTCCCTATCTTCCATATGCCATCAACAATCTTCAATAAAGCTTATTTAAAGGTTTGCATTTATTTAATATATCTTTACTATGTATAATTCTTAAGTGTATGTAAAACTATAATTAATCTCATTAAAATGTATTTTTTGTGAATATTTTTGGGTTTCTAGAACGGATTAATTGTATTTCCATTATTCCTTATGGGTAATATTGATTCGACTTTCAAACGTTTCGAGTTGAGAACTAGCTCATGGAACAGATTATGTTCGAAAGTCGGGGTTCCACTGTACATTACTCCCCAGTGAAGCGTACCTTTAGGCGTTGTCGCCTACATTCAGGCAGTGTGCCATATTGAGTCCCCAAAAGTCTTGGGAGGTCACGATCGAAAACCCCAACCACTGATAGTGATACTGATCATGAAGGGGAATATGAGGGGATGGAGGAGGTGGTGGGTGGCATGGTGACTGGGCCATACGACGTGGTGGGCAGGCAGGCAAAGGACAGCCCGGCACCCCCTCAACCATGTGCTGCCTCCACTCCCGTCCCTCCAACTGCTCCCCCACGCCCCATGCCAGAGGTCCACCCTGCACCATCAGACTGTGAATGGAACTGGACAGAAAGTACAACATTCATGCCACATCCTTTCAATACTGATGCCAGTGGAAGTGGCATCCTCCCAGTCTCATCATGAATGAGTCTACAGAGTTAGACTATTTCCAATTATACTTTGATGAGCTTATGATGAACTTTATTGTCCCCCAGATGAACAATTACTACCGCTATAATAGAATAACACAGAGGTTGCAGAATTGTCATGGCTACGCAGGTGGGAAGATACAACTGTGGCCGAAATGTATCTATTCCTTGGCACTGTCATGTTTATGCTTCATACATATAAGCACAATACAGCACAGACTACTTCCTCAGTACTCCAGTCTTCCATGACCTCCTTCTTTGCAAGATTCACTCTGTTGCTATGAATCTTGCACTTCTCAGATAGGAATAGCCCCAGCAGAAATGACCTACTATACAAAATGTACCTGAAGCAAAAATTCAGTAACTACTTTTATCCCTTCAAGAACACTGTTGTTGATGAGTCCTCGATACTGTTCAAGGGACGACTGTTATTCAAACAATATATAGCAAGTAAACGTAATCGCTTGGTATAAAACTTTTTGTTATGTGTGACTGTGAGACTTGGTGGGGCCATACCTTGGCAAGGGTCATATATTGTACATAGACAACTGGTATACAAGTCCCTTGCTTACTGATTTCCTCCATGTGAACAATATCGATATATGTGGAACAGTGAGAAGAAATAGAAAACACATGCCAAGGTTCACTGGAAGCAGTGCTGAAAGTGCAGTACAAGTGTTTCATACCAATGACATCATGGCACTGACGTGGCATGACAAACAGGACATGACATTGCTGTTGACCATCCACAGAAACAAGAAGGTAGAGTGAACAGGGACACCAATGAAGGTATTGTAAAGCCAGTTGCTGTCATCAACTATACAAACAATATGCAACTACACTCGACAAGTGTGACATGCAAATAGGGTTTGTTGATTGTGTACGTAGGAGTTGAAGATACATGAAAGTATTCTTCCACCTTGTGAACACTGCAATGCTCAATGCCTTCAACATGTATGAAATAAAGACTGAGAATTGACTCTGCTATGCAGAATTCACCCTCAATGTCATAAAGCAGATAGTACAAAAGTATAATGCCACACCTGTACCTGCACTCACCAGCAACCTGTCCCCCAACCACAACCACACAGGGAAGTGCTAGAGCAAATCCTCACTAACTGTCACTACCTGATACAGATACCATCTACCCTTTAAAAGAAGTATTCTCAGAAAGTGCTGTGTGTGCTCACACTACAAGGTGACCTCAACAGTGGAAGGACACACAATTCATGTATCAGTAATGTGGGGTGGCACTCTGTATGAATCTGTGCTTCATGGAGTATCATACAATCCTGGACTTCTAGAAACATAACTGGGACCTGTAAAATACCTTGTATACATTTTTAGACAATAGTATGTGATTGAGCCAGGTGTACAAATTCACCTATCAGTATGTATGTGCATGTTTATAATAATAATAATAATAATAATTTTTATTTCAATGCATGTTACAAGTGTACAATGTTATTGGTAGTTACAAATATAATACAATTATAAAACTGTAATGCAGGAGAGCCACTGGCATGCCATGGCATTAGGGGCAGTTTATTCTAGAGACTTATTCACTAAGTACTTAATGCTAAAGAAATTGATTGAGTTTATTCTAGTTCTATATTATTTAAATTATTAAATGGTTATACATACTATTTAAAGACAATACAAGAGAAATTGGTTGAGTTTAATCTAGTTGTAGAATTTATTTCAAATTACAGTATGTTGATGCTATACTAGTATAATAACAATACTAGAAATAGTTTTTAAGTTTCATCTAGGTATATATTTTATTTCAAATTAAGAAAATGATGATACTATAAGATTTAAATGATAATATGATGATATAAAAATTGCAACAAGTGTTAAGGAGGATGAACATATCAAAATGAGATCTTCTTAAGTAAAATAATAAAATTTTGGGTTTGGAAGTTTGTTACAGTATGAGTATTTAGTATAGGGTGAGTAGGACTTTTGAGAAGAGTCTTGAATTGATTTTGGACAAGGTTAACTTGATATTTACTGGTAAGAATTCCAGATTTTGGGGCCCTTTATGTGCATAGAATTTTACATTGGTTAGTATGGACTTTGGGTATGTCAAATAGTGATCTGTGTCTTGTGTCATGTTCGTGGGACCTATTAAAGTTGTTGAGGAGAATTCTGGCGCAGGGGTTTAAAATTAACATTTGAGTTTTATGTATGTAGAAGGCACATGAATAGGTATGAATATTTTTATGGTGAGTAGTTTTAAGGTTCTGAATATAGGTGG
>WNWK01028484.1:0-25335 GCA_009830355.1 Cherax destructor | reverse complement strand
CCTCACCAGCATACAAAATTAGCCATTACTATGTTTCATATTTAATAAGAATTAATCTGATAGCTCTTTGTAAGTAAATATATGTATTTAGTGCTGTAACATTATATTGAGCCACACTGCAGGTGGAGGTGAAGCAACATTGTTGCCTGCTAATGGTGGGCCACGCAACTCCTCGGTGAAAACTACCTTCACTACCACACAAGACCAGACAGTCACCCTTCCCTGCCCTGTTACTGGTTAGTTAATATCAATAAGTATAAACTTCAAGCTTCTTATAAGATATCAAAGCATAAATTGGTGCTTTTTTTATACCAGCCTGAATTAATGGAAGAATTTCATATCCCTTTTTACCTTCAATACTTTGGGAAGTCCTTAGTGTACCTTATATCTCCAATATAATGGAATCTTGAAACCCAAGGTGAAGCCATTAGGATCAATCATCACTTCATATGATTTAAAATTACTATCTTTTTCCAGCCAGTTCGACCAGTCTTTGGGTTGGTTATGTGTATAAGCAAAAAGGGATAAAAATCCACATAACTAATTATTGTGGATAAAACCAATATGACATTCTGCCATTATATCCAGATTGGGTTTTCCTGATCAGTATCTTTTGTTTTTTTTGGATAATTGAACAAAAGAAATTTTTTTTGGGTCACCCCATCCCTTTTTATTGACTTGAGTCCTGGAAATGGAAGTACAATCCTGTGTTTTAAAGGAGGGTTTGGGATATTGGCATTTGGGGAGGGTTTATTTTTTATGTATTATATATATCTTTAAAATTTTTTAAACTGCATATCTGAGCCCCTCTGCAAAGACAGTGATTAGTATGAGGGGGGTGAAAGTATTGAATGATAAAAGTATTTTTTTTTGGGGATTTTTTTTTTTGGGTCACCCTCCCTCGGTGGGAGAGGGCCGTTGTTGAAAAAAAGATTTATTCAGACTAAAAAAATTCAAATTATTTTTTAATGCCTTATATAATAATAAATATAATCTTTATTTCTACAAGTTTTTGATGCAACTGATACAGACCTAGTTGACATCATGGCATACAAACAGAAACTCCTTTTATCAGAGCATTTAGGCCAACTTAGACTAATTTTGTCCCCGGGGTGTGACCCACAACAGTTGGGCTAACACCCAGGTACCTACATACCTAGGTGAACAGGGGCAACAAGTGTAAGGAAACTTGCCCAATGTTTCACTGGTGCTGGGGATCAATACCGGACCTTCAGTGTGTAAGCTGAGGACTCTACTAACCAAGCCATGGGTACTAGGTAGCATATCTGTCTCCACACTTGACAAACAAGGAATCGAGTTCCCACCTATCCATAGCTGTATGAGCTTAGCTCTTCTAGAAAAATATTTTTAAGTTCCTTAGTATAAGTACAGTACCTACTGATATTAACTAAATTTCAGTAAGTAATGAGAGGTGTGTTATCATTAAGTACTATAAACACTTTAGTTTTTTTTTCTAAGCTACCCTCCTGTTCAGGTAGGGTCACCCACCCCACGACGACTATGGTATCTGGGGTCCCAGGCCCTGGTGTCTTCCTCAAGACTAGTGGTGGGGTAGGTGGGGAGGGATATCACCATTGTGGGTGTGAGGCCAAGGGATGCAGGGATGTATGTGTGTGTGGCTGTCAACCCTAGGCGAGGCACAGCTCACTACCACTCTCATCGTTATTGGTGAGAACTGTCATCTCTTGTGCACTCTTCATGAATGTGATTATAACATTTCAGTAGGACAAAGTTAATAGATCACCTAGATGCTCTTTTAAACTAGTGTGGAATTTGATAATGGATATGTTTGCTAAGCATATATATTGCATTAGTACAATAATTGTTTAGGGAACAATTCTTCACTGTGCTTATTTGTATATGAATAATTTATAGTTAGTTTAATTTGAAAGATTACCTTTGTTGAATCATTTAATTACTTAAATCATTATACATAGACTAAAAAGTGTAAGTGTAATCGAGTGTATTTCATTTAGGTCGTCCTGAGCTGGAAGGTGAACCCGAAGAGGAAGTAACGGTATTGGAAGGTCATAGAGTTATTCTTGAATGTAGAGTCAAGTTCCTTCCGTTGAATCACAGCGAGGCCTAACAGACGTGCACACTATAACATCACTTGGACAAAAGTAAGTGTTCATCTTAATGTTCTCAGAATGAGATTAAATCAGATTTAATGTAAAATATTAAATAATAAGTAAAGTTTTTCTGGGAATCAACTGTGTCTGTGAGAACCATCTTTAACCAATAATCAGACTACTGTACAGAATGGAATACATTGAACTTGTTATGGTATGATGCATTAGCATAAGCTGTTTCTTCTTTCAACAACAACAGAAGCTGTTTATTACAGCTATATTCATTCACAAATAAAAATATCCTAAAAATGGTTATGATGTAAATTAACCTTTCTTTTTCTTCTGCATATCTTGTTCTACAAAAGTGTAATAAACACTGGTCAATGGCACTAATAAACCAATATGAAGAGCATGAAGCAAAAGTTGAGAAAACATATATTTTGTCCTACAATAATAGTGTGTCAAAGATGGCTTTAGTAGTAGGCCTAACTGTACTATAGTAGTACATACTCTTATCTTCTGCTTTATTTTCTCCATGTGGGTTCATCTGTGTCTAAGCAATTCTGTGAATTATAAATTTTCCCAAAATACTGTAGTATGTTAATTATGTGGCTACAGGGTGGACAACTTCATGAAACAAATATTCCATCATTGCAGAATAACCCAGGCACATCTTTAATGGGCAGTCGGGCAGACATAGATGACTATAATTATTTGGATTATACCAATTTTGACACTGAGTTTAGTCATGATCCTCTGTTAACATGACATCAAGAAGTAATACTCCTAACATTGAATGGCAGAAATGGAAAAGGCAGTGTAAATATTCCTATGGGGTTTCCAATGATGGAAGAACTCTGCCAAAAGTAATGAAAGATGATGAGGGCTGTACACATGTGAAGTTTCCAATGAAGTGGGGTCACTAAGAGAACCTTCAGAGTTGATGCATTAGGTTAGTACCACTTTCTTATCTTTTGGTCATTTAAAAAATATAAAATTATCAGAAATTTAACAGCTGTAAGGAAAAAAGCAATTGTTAATGTTATGAAATAAAATCAACTAAAAGGGTTGCATAGTTTGGGTAGAAACGACATAACTGCAACTAATAAGGTATCTGAGATAACATGATTCAAAAAACTTTATCTAAAAGGTGGTATTAATTTTTCTTTTTGGATCATTTCGGGGGAATAGAATGTGCTAAACCAAAAATTGTTTGCCCCTTTTGGGATCATTCTTTGGGAGAATGGAATGTGCAAACCCAAAAAAAATTTTTTGCTACACTGCAGTATTAAATTTTATTTTTTCATTTTTTAAAAAAAAATTTTTTATAAAATTTAATTTTTTATTTTTTTTCCCCTTTTTTTTTTTTTTTAACAAAAAAAAAACCCCCCCCGAAATAGACACTAACAAAAGTAAATTTTTCCCCGGCATTTTAGGAGAACCAGTGGAGGAATGGGGATGCTGGAGATCCAATCCCAGAGGTGTAAAAATGAAAGGCATCATACACACCATTTTTTTTTTTTTTTTCCCCACCCCCCAATTTTTCATCTAAATTTTCCAATTTTTTTAAAATTTGGAAAGGGGGGGATTAAATACAGACAGGATAAAAGGGCTGAAGGGGTTGTTGAGTTGGTTTGGTTTTTTAAGAAAAGGGGAAAAAAAGTAAGAATGATTGGGGGGATATAAATATGGGGGGAAGGAAGGTGGGAGGGGTCCCCCCAGAAAGGTTGGGGGAAGGGGTTTTGGGGGGTTTTTTTTGGGGGGGGGGGTTTGGACCCCCAAAAGCATGTGTGGGGTTGAAGATAGGGGGGGGGGCCAATGGTTTTGGGACAGGAAAATTGTTGGAGTGTGACGGGAAAAATTTTTAAAGGGGGATTGGGAAACCAGTTAATTTTTTTAGGGCCCGGGCCCGGGAAATAAAGTACTGCCTGCTTTTGGGGGGTCAAAGGGGACAGCTGGGAGGAAATTTCCCCAGTTTTTGATCGCCCTTTTAAAAAGACAGGATTTTTTTGAAGGTGGTGAAAGTTTGAATGATGAAAAAAGTATTTTTTTTTTTGGGGCCCCCCTGCCCCGGGGGGAGGGGAAAAACTTGAAAAAAAAAAAAAAAGGATAAAAAAATTTTAATCAAAAAAAAGGGGATAATAATTTTTTTTAAGTCACAGTCAATTTTATGTTTTTAAAAATGGGAAAATTATATGAGACAAAACCCCCCGGCATTAGCAGATATTGTAGTCCCCCCCCTTTTTAAACCATTTTTTACCCTTTTTTCCCCTTAAAAAGAGCTAAAAAAAAAAACTTTTTTTGGAAAAACCGTAAAAGATGTGAAATACCTGTATTTTTCCTCATTTTGGGTTTTTAATAATTTATTTTGGAAGTAATTTTATGGGGGCAATGGGCTAGTAAAAACCCTTCTCCTTTTAAATTTTTTAAAAAAAAAAAAAAACCCCCAAGGGGTTTTTGAAAGGGGGGATGAAGCGGAAAAATAAGAAAGAGATGATTGTGTGTTAAGGGGAAAAAAGGGGGTTTGGGTGTCCCTCCTAAGCAAAAAAAACCGGGGAAGGGGGGGGGGTTTGTGGGGAGAAATAAAATTTTAATCAGGACAAAAGGGCCCTGGTTTGAAAAAAATTATTGCAAAACCGCTCGGGCCACCCCAAAAATTTCGTCCCCAAAAAAAGTCATTGGTTGGCCCCTTTGAACCCCCAAATAAATTTAAAAGAACTTTTAAAAAATTTTACTTACATAATTTTACGATTTTGGGGAATTTTAACCGAGGGTCCAATTTTCCGAGAGAGGATCATTGGAAGGGTAAGAGGGGGAAATAAAGTAATTAAGGATTATGGGATAAAAATGGGTTTTTAAAAGTGATCTCTGTAACAAATTTATGCCCCCGGGGAAGAGAGGAGTGTAGAGGAGAGAGAGATTTTAAAAAGTTATGAAAACAGGAACCTTTTTTAAAAAAAATGGGGTAATTTGGGGGGGGGGCCCAAAAAACTGTAAGGGGAAACATGTTGGGGAAAGGGGTGGTATGGGGGTTTGGGGAGGTGTAAATGAAATGGGGGGCCCCTTATTGAACCCCTTTATAAAAAAGGGTTTAAATTTGGGGAAAACAAATTTTTTAAAAAAAGAGGATAAATAAATACAAAAAAAAAGATGTAAAAGGGGGAAATGACAGTAGTTTTTTTTGGTTTTTATTGGTAGATAAAAAAAATGTTGAGTAGACTTTAGGGTTTTTCTGTTTTGAGAAACCCCCGAATATCAGATCACTTTTTTAAAAACCACAGTGGGGGAAAAAAGGAGATGGGAACAAGGAAAATAAAAATAAAAAGAGAGGGAATTTATAAACCAAAAAGAAAGTCAGTTGGGGGAAAGATATAAACAACATTGGGGATGATGGGGTTGTGGGGTGTATTCCAATTCCAAATTTGGGGGGGAAATTTTAAAAAAGTTGGGAGGGGGTTTACAGAAGTTTGTGGTTACAGGGATGGGTGGGGGAAAAGGATTTTTGGAAACCATTTTTGTAAAGAGAGAGTGGGGAAAAGGGGTTGCAATGGGGGTTTTACAAAGTAGAAGTGATTCCCCAAGGGGGAAAGTTTTGGAGAAAAAAGAGGGGTTGGAGGGTGAAACAAAAAAAGAAGCCCCAAAGGAGAGGGGGAAGTTAAAAAACAAATTTTTTGAAAAAAAAAAAGTTTGGGAATTAAAATTTTAAATAAAAGGGGGGAAAAAAATGGGGGACAGTTAAAAAAGGAAGATAGTTTTAAAAGGGGAAAAATTTGAATATCGGAAGATGGAGGGAAATTTTTGAGGAAAGGAAAAGTTGATGAAGACAGGGAAGCTGTGATTTCGGGGGGGAAGGGGGAAAACATTTTTGGGTGGGGAAAAGGCCGTTGTGGTGGGGGGGGGAATTCGGGAGGGGTGGGTGAAAGGGGGAAAAGGAGCTTTGATGGGAAAGATAGAAATGAAAATTTTTGGGGAAATTTTGGGGGGGTTTTGGGAAATTTAATAAATGTTAAAAACGAAAAGGAACCCAAAATTTCAAACATGATTTTTTCCTTTTATAAAAAAAGGGGGGGCAAATGAGGGGTGTGCAAAAATGGGGGAAAAACCCCCGTTGGGGGACCTGGAAAAGGGTTTAAAAGGGTTTTTGAAAGAATTAAGAGAAAAACAAAAACAGGATAGCAGAAAAAAAAAGGGGGGTTTGGAAAAATAGGGGGTGTGTAAAACCAAAAACACAGTGAAAAATATAGGTGAACAGTTTTTTGGTAAGGGTAAAAATTTTTTGGGCCCTTTTGGTTTTGGGAAAAAGGGGGGATGATAGGGTGGGGGGGCCGTGGCAGATGTTGGGTGTATGGAAAGGGGGGGGACAAAAACCCGTGAAGAGTTTTTTTTAAAGGGTAGGGGGGGTCAGGTTAGGGGGTAGGGAGAGGGGGGGCCCATTTCCCAAAAAGGGGCCCCAACGGGGTGTGTGATTTTCCCCCCTGGTTGTTCAAAAATTTTTGAGGGGGGAAAAAGAAGGAATCGGGGGGGTTTTGGAAGGGTGGGGGGGTTAAAAAAAAGAATCAAAAAACAAAGTGGGGGGGGGCACAGTTTTTTTTTCTGATGACACTGTGTTTTTTGGGGTTTTCCGAGATTTTAAAAGGTTGGGGGGGAAAAATTTTTGGGGGTGTAAAAAAAAGGGAAAGTGAATATGGGAAAAAAGGGGGAAAAAAATGAGGATAACAAAAAAATTAGGGACAAAGTTTGGGGTTTTTGAGGGGGGGAGAGAGTATGGAGGAGGGGAATGTATTCAAATTTTGGGGGGGGCATGTGTAAGGGTGGGTCTATGAAGGATAGGTAAAACAAATTTGATGAAAAAAAATTTAGTGGAGCATTTGGGGGCTGGGGAGAAAAAAACCCCTTGGGGCCAGGGGAAAAAAAAGGGGGGGAAGGTTGGGGATAGTTATCCAAAACCTTAGGGTGGGGGCATGGGTAGAATGTTGAAAAAGGGGGGAAAAAGGTGGAGGCAGGGGGATTTTCCCTGTCTGGGGAAATTTTTGGGGGGTGAATATAATGCAAAAAAATTTTTGGGGTTTGAAAAAGGGGGGGAAAATGCAGGTTTTTCCCAAAATATTTTTCCAGAGAGCTGAGGGGGGTTTGGGGGGGTTGGGAAGTGAAAAAGGGAAACCCCCAAGGGTGACTTATGTAAAAAATTGGGGAAAAGGGAAAAAGGGGTTTGGGGGCCCGGGAAAAAGGGGGGGGGAGGGGAAAAGGAGGTTTAAAAAGGTTTTTTAATTCCGCAAAGAAAGTGGCCATTTAAAGGGAATAAATTTTAACAAATTTTTAAATTTTGAGCTGTTGGGTGTAAATTTTAAAAATTTATTGAAGGGATTCGGGGAAAAGGGGAGGCTTTAAAGCCCCCGGGATGGGAAGACAGTGTCTGCAACCCCCGAAGGGGGGGGGGGGGAAAAATTTTAAACTGTGGGGTAAAGCACCCCCAAGACATGGGGGGTGAATGATGAAAAAATTTTTTTTCAGGCCCCCCCTTGGGGGGGAATCCCCCGGGAAAAAAAAAAAAAAATACATGAAGGGAAAGAGAACATTACGGAAAACCCCTGAGCCCCGGAGGGGGAATTTCCGGGGCTGGACATGAGTCCAGGGAAGGCCCCGGGGGGGGCATATCCGGAGGGGGGAAATAAAGGGGGTTTTTAAAAGGATACAGATGTTGAATTTTCTGTTCATTTCCCCCTTTAAAATTGACATAGGAAGTTTTTTCAACACACTAGCCGCCCACTAACAGATGCCCAAAAGAGAAAGAAACACTTTTTGTCATTTAACACTTTTACCATCATTCAGAATAATCACTGTCTTTGCAGGGGCATGCAGATAAACAACAGATGTCACGAAAACCCGCAAAAATCCCCAAACCCCCCCTTAAAAAGCAGGTGCTGACACCCCCCCCGGGTCAAGTCTGGCTAGCCAGTTTCCCTGAATCCTTCTGTTTCCCTGCTCACACACAACATTGAAATCCCCAAAAACCATTCGTCTCCCTCACCCTGTCTAATACCCACAAAGCTTGCTGAGTCCAAACCCCCCTTAAAAATCTTTTTCCCCCCCTTTCCCTCCTTTTCCCAGGACAACCCCTACCCCCCTTCCCTCCACTACAATTTAGACACTCTCCATGTCTCCCATTTTGCTCCATTCTCTAAATGACCAAAAAAATCAACAACCCCCCCTCCGCCCTCTAAATAATACCTATTCTTGCTATTAAAAAGAAGGCAAATACAGCTGGGGGCCCTTTTAAAAACTGGGTGAAGTTGATAATTCCTGTATCCAGTGTCCTTTAAAATTTATTTCAAGATTCAGCAGGAATTACAAATTAAGGATAAGAACTTTTCAAACAACCCCTTTAAATTAGGTGACCTGGTTCAAAATTCCCAAACCAGTAAGTCCAGCCTCATATTCAGTTTTGAGAAAACGGTCTTCTCTTACTACACAGGTTTGGCTAATGTCTTGTAATGCTTGATATTTATATTTAATCACCATACAGTGGTACCTTGACTTAGGAGTTTAATTTGTTCCATGACCGAACTCGTAACTCAATTTGCTCATACCCCGTATATCAAATCAATTTTCCTCATTGGAATTAATTGAAATGCCATTAATCCATTCCAGCCCCAAAAACCACCCCAGGTGCAGGAGAAAATACTTCAATATAACGCTAATATAAACTACGACTTATTTATCTATCAGAATTTATCTGATATGACATAATAAACACTATAAGTAACATAGAAACATGATATATACAGTGGACCCTCGGTTAACGAAAAAATTCATTGCAGAAGCCTGCTCAAGTGCCATTACAACAAATTTTACGTCCTTAAGAAATAATGTCATGTAGGTTAGTCTATTTCAGACCCCCAAACTACACTTCCACAAGAACTTACAATTATACTTACATAATTGCACATTTCGGGAGTGTTAACCGGGGGTCCACTGTACAGTGGACCTCGGTTAACGAATACCCCGGAAATTGAAGTTATGTATAAATATTTTAAGTGCATGTGGAAGTATATTTTGGGGGTCTGAAATAGACTAACCTACGTGATATTTTTCTTAAGGGAGTAATTGTTCGGTAATAGTGCTTGAGCAGACTTCAGGAGTAAAGTTTTACGAAACTCGGGGTCCACTGTATTCTAGAATGAATAAAATAGGCCATAATATGGCGAGTGTCTAGGACCAGTCCGAGCATATAAAATAATTACTGCTCCTTCCTATAATGTGTTCTTTGGTCTTGGGTAAGAAAAAACAGAGTTTTTGATAGGCTAACTGCACTAGATCACTAGTGCAGTGATATATGAATATCTGGGAAGTAAGTTATTGACTTATTTCATGAAGCCCACCATTTATTATTGAAATAAATGCAATAATATTGACAGGAATCATAAAAAATGATTGTTCTAATTGGCTTGTGGAATATTGGAAATATTCCAAATATTTTGGGATGTGTGTAGGAGTAAAGGGCAAGATATTTTGCAAATGTGAAAAACTTAGCAACTTTATTTTTTTGTAGAATAACTAAAGATAATTACACGATTACCTCCAGTGAGAACGTCGCACTAGCATTGTTTTATAAGTACCAAGTCCCAAAAACCCCCTTTCGTTGTGCTATTTAGGCCGGGGTTCTTGCCAAATGTCATTTTCAGTCAATTTTTTTTTTTTTTTTTTTTTTGCTCATAACTCTGGATTTTGGCTTGCAACTCAAAGCAAAATTGACCGAGCGACAGCTCGTAACTCGAAACGCATAAGTTGGGGCACTCGTAAGTCAAGGTACCACTGTATCCCTAAAAATATTGAAAAATATGACCCTAGCAAAAAAGTTAAAAGTAGATAATATTCAGCATCATAATTTTGTTTTGTTTTGGTGTTAGACTGTTATTCTTGTAGCTATTACTTTAAAATGGGTAATGTGCATGGACAATATAGTATAAAACATATTTATAAATATATTGAGAATGAGACCCTAGCATATATGGATACATGAGTTACACAAACACATTCCAAATCCAGCCCAGCCAACCTTATGGCAGCTACTTCCTATTGAACCATTATAGTCAATGCCACTTGGGGATTCTAATGCTGGAAGGGGGCACTTGCAAAAGAGACAGACCTAACAGTTTTTAACTGCATGTGCAGTTTTACTGTATTATGGGTCCTTCTTAATATTTAGCTCTCTTACATAATATTGTATTATGTTTTGTATAATATAATACAGTGTATGATTAGGAAGGCGATGATGGGGACTATGTGTGCTTGGCAAGCAACCTGGCAGGGATCACAGAGGAGACCTTCCATCTGCAGGTGTTGGGTATGTTATATATAATGTGTGCATGACTTGCTTCCTCTTCTCAGATAATGTTAAAAATTAGGTTCATTGTCACTTGGTCCATAATTTTTTTTTTTAATATGAAAAGGACTGAAATAATAGCACCAGTGTTTATCAAGTATTAGACTCGTCACCTTTTTATTCTCTTTACCATTAATTGTGATTTTTAAGTGATTGCTCTTGTATGTAAGTATTTCACTAACAGCTCAGGCTTGTATGTTTACATTTTTTTTTTTTTAGAAAATTTGTATGTTTTTGGTAGAAATATCTTTGATCTCTGACTTAGAGAAAATTCAACCTATAATCATCTGACTTTGCTTAATTTAATAAAAATTTATTGTTATAAATTCATTGATTTTTTTTTTTACTATAAATATTGACCCTTGAAAAATCTCTTAATGCAGTTCGTTTTCATATTGCACATTGTTTTTGACATTTTCTTCATCAGGCTCTGTGTTGTTTTGTGAACTGATTTATACTTCATCTTTTGATTTCTTTACACAGTGCCACCAAAAGTGTCTGGATCAGAGTTGACCATTGCAGTGGTGAGTGGGCAACCAGTCAGTTTAGAGTGTGAGGTAGCGGGTATCCCCAACCTGACATTACTTGGACCTATGAAAATCAAGAATTGATTCCAGATGACAATGTTCTTATAAATAATAACAAACTCAATATAGAGAGGTAAGAATTCCTGTTATTCCAGGAGTACAGCTAAGCTTGTGTCCTGTGTTTAGTATTTAATCTGTCGTTAAGCTTTTTCACTACTCACTGGTGTAAAAAATCTTACAGTCTCTGCAGTAAAGGGAAAGGAATTTAATATAGGTACAGTGGACCCCGCTATTCGAACGGCTCGGCAGTCGAACAAATTGTCATTAGTACAAAAATTCGAAATCGTCATGCGAACAAATTATCGCGAGTCGAACGAATACGCTGTGACCTGTAAAAAAGGGGGAAAGGGGGGCCCCTTGGGAAAATTTTTTTTTTAAAATTTGGTTTGGGGGTTTTTTAAAAAAAATTTTAAAAATTTTAAAAACCCCCTTTTTTTTTTTAAAAAAAGGGGAAAAAAAAAAAGGGTTTTTTTTTAAAAATTTTTTCCCCCCTTTTTTTTTTAAAAAATTTTCCCCTTTTTTGGGCCCCCCCCTTTTTTTTTTAAAAATTTTTTTTTTTTTAAAAATTTTTTTAAAAAAAAAAAATTTTTTTTGGGGGAAAAAAAAAAAAATTTTTTTTTCCCCCAATTTTTTTTTTAAAAAAAATTTTTTTTAAAAAAAACCCCCAAAAAAAAATTTTTAAAAAATTTTTTTTAAAATTTTCCCCAATTTTTTTCCCTTAAGGGGGGGTTTTTTTTTTTTTTTAAAAAATTTTTAAATTTTGGGGGGGGGGAAAAAATTTTTAAGGGGGTTTTGGGGGGGGGGGGGGTTTAGTAGTACTGCACTGTAGTATTTAATGTTTTTGTCTATGTAGAAGCTTAATTTTATTAAAATATAATATTTTTTATATATTTTTGGATTTCTGGAACGGATTAATTGTATTTCCATTATTTCTTATGGGAAAAATTAAATCGCCTTTCGAACATTTCACGTTAAGAACAAGCTCCTGGAACGGATTAAATTCGAATGGCGAGGGTCCACTGTATTCATCTTTTTGTTTTCTCCTCTAAAGATCATGTACCTCTGCCCCAATGCCCACTTTAAATCCAGCCAATTTGCACTAAGTTATTAGAAATAAAAAGTTCCTGTTAATATCAGCTCTGTCTGTGTGCCCAGTGGTCAGCTGATGACTTGCCTCGAGCACTGACTGGTGTCGTCTTTTTTTTTATCCTGGTATTGTTGTGGGCTTGAAGCAGTATTGTAGTACTCTCTTTATCATTTGT
Organism: Cherax destructor; assembly: GCA_009830355.1. Classification (NCBI taxonomy): domain Eukaryota; kingdom Metazoa; phylum Arthropoda; class Malacostraca; order Decapoda; family Parastacidae; genus Cherax; species Cherax destructor. The sequence goes on along the minus strand of WNWK01028484.1, from coordinate 13,010 downwards.
TTTCTATTAGTGATTCTTTATAGTAAATGTAAAATTTCTGAAATGGAAAAAGGTAGACAGCTTTTCAGTAAAATCGTGAATTCAGATCAATAAATATATGATGGTGGTGCATTGTATATTATACTATTAAAATACAGTTTCTTTTCTTTCCCTTTTCAGCAGAATGCTTATGCAGTAATCATAATATACCATTGAGGCTCTTAATACAAATTAGTTAATGATATAATAGAGCTTGTAGATTGTATCATGAAGCTATGTCATATTTATTATGTTCAGTACATATAAACTGAATGAAAAATAATGTTTCACTGAAAAATAATGAATCAATATTAAAATTTTGACTTATGGTTCCATCAAGAGTAACATAGTACTAAAGTAGCTTTTGTGTGTGGTGTGTACATTTGGCAGTGTGGTAGTGGATCTGGCTGGGAAGTATCAGTGCCAAGCTGTTAACTCAGTGGGTGAAGCTGTTAGACGCTTCACACTCCAGGTGACAGGTATGACACTTACACACTTACATTTAATTTTATACTGAGTCTTACTTCTGTGTAAAGAATTATTTTCATGCAGTGGAAACCTGTAATTATCTGTTCTTTTGTAAATTATTGTACTTATGGGGGGTAGCATTACATCTGTAATGGTCATACTGTGCCTAGGGAATGGGAGGTAATGCAGTTTGATCCAATAAAAAGGAGGATAGCTCTAATATCTTAAATCAAGAGCCCTTCACTGTTTTTCTCCAAAAGATTCTTTGCAGTGTAGGATAAAATTAATAATATTAAACTACTTTTACAATAAAGAAAGATAACTGCTAACTATCCACCTTGTTTTGATCAGTGTTAAAAGTTTTCAGTTTTGTATGAGGAGTATGATTCCATGTTTTATTTGTACTTCCCTGATAGAAGCGCCATTCATCACTGGCAGTGGAGATGAAGAGACAATAACTGTCATAGAAGGAGATTCTGCTTCTCTGCACTGTGTTGCCTCTGGCCAGCCTCCCCCTATTATCTCTTGGTTCAAGGTAGGTTATGAGTGACAGATTTTTAAGACCTATTTATTGCTGTATGATAATTTTTTGGTTGCGATAACATTGCTCACATCTTTTGTAATCTATATCAACTTGGATGTCACTCTTGACTAGGAAGGTGTTGGTATACGTGTAGATGACCATGTGGGTGTATCGTGGGGTGGAAGGACCCTTCTTATTCAGTATGTAAGTCAGGAAGATGGTGGTCGTTATACTTGTCTGGCTTCAAATCCTGCTGGTAACCACTCTCTGGACTTCCACATCCAAGTTCTTCGTAAGTAAACCATATGTCTTGCATTGCATTCACAGAGATCTAATGTTATCTTATTTTCATCACACTTGATGTCATTCTATGCAGGATAAAATAAAATAAAGAATAGTAAGAGTACTGTATATTTCAGGTTATAACCAAGGCCCTCTTTAGTAGACAGTCTGCTGAAGAGAGACTCGGTTGTAGACTGAAATTCACAGTACTTTTTCTTTCTCTTGTTTTATTGTTTCCATGTGAGTTTGTTTGTTCCATTTACCAGTGTTTATTATACTTTTGCATTTGGATATATCTTCATCAATAATATGCATCTTAAACATGTCACATTACCAGTATAAAAGCTACAAATGTTTGTACATTCTCTGTGATCAGAGGCACCACAGCTGATAGAGGCTCCCAAGGAAGTAGTGGCAGTTTCTGGAGAGGTTGTTAGCCTTGTGTGTTCTTTTGATGGTCACCCACAGCCTAAGGTATTTACATTCAGTTGATCATTCCCTTTTGACATTTTGCAACATACCTGAACAAATATAAGTAAAAAAGCTTGTTTAGCACTTGTGGTGTATCACAGTTGTTGAAGTAAATTTTATGTTTTTGTGGGATAGATCAGTTGGTACTATGAAGGAGCACCAGCAGCCATAGCTGAGAATCTTCTGCCATCAGGAGCTCTGCAGCATTTTCCAGTGCGTCCAGAACATGCTGGCAACTACACTTGTATTGCAGACAATGAAGCAGGCAGAGCCAACCACACACTCACACTCACTGTCCTTAGTAAGACCTATTGTATTGTATTATATAACGTAATTGTGGTTCTGTCAATTTATATTCACAATGTTTCTAGAAACAATATCTGAAAAGAATGAAAATATTCATAAACTAATCTACAAATCACAGAACAGGTCGGGTTTAAACCCATGACGAGAGAGTTGTAAAACTCCAGGCCATGGGTTCTAACTCCACCTATTCCATGGTTTGTTTGCAATTGTGTTATTATGTTTTCATGAGTCTAATCTACAAAGTTTATCACTAAATAATTACTGCAAAAGCAACAAATTATATGCATACAGGCAATAGTATTTGTGTTCAAATGATGTTTATGATTCTCTAATGGTCTTGGCACAGCTCCTCCATCAGTAGAGGTACAGAAGAAGAGGGTGGTGGTGGTGAGTGGTGAAGCAGCCACTTTACATTGTTATGGAAAAGGAACACCACCTCCAATTCTAACATGGCTTAAAGGTCATCAGATTATTAATGAAAGTCCAGGTAGGTGTAAGGGAAATACATTAGACACCATTTTATTTTGATTTTGATTTTATTGTTGACACATTCAAATATTCATGAGATGTGGTTCACAATCACCTTTACTTGTAATTGTCTCTTACTGCATTACTTGTACATTTTATATATCTCTATCATTATTCTCTCTTACGTAGTTACTCATTAAGATACTCAAAAAAAAAAGATTAACATGACTTTAAATTATTTTGTTTTAATTTCTTCTGACATCTATATTATCATAAAATCCTAAAGTATTTGCTGCATTCTTCAAGATTGTTATGAATTATTTATGAATTTGAAGTTATGGTACTATGCTGACAGTATGAGAACAGTAGATCATATTCCTTCACTAATACATAATGAAACACCTAACTTATGCTGCCATTGCATTTTGCCCATTAATCCTTTCACTGCCATGACTCCTCAAATTAAAAGTTCCTTCAGCTTCGCAATTCAACCTCCCTTCCCTAAAACAAAAATATGATAATTTTATCTTCTAAAATGGTAGAGAATTTTTTTTCTAAAGGTAGTGACATCAGAAATGCAAAATTTTATGGAAAATTTTCAGAATTAAGCATGCACGAAGTTGGGAATCAGGGATCACTTTACACAACTGTGGCTTTGCCCAATTTGGGGAATATTTTAGTCCAGTTCCATTGCTCAAACCAACACTGTTTCTGACTATTTTGTTACAGTCTTCTGTTTTATCAGTTGTGTATGTATAAGAAACTGCCTATTTAACTATTAGAACTACCCTGTAAAATGCCCAGAAGTTGGTAATTCGGTCAGTTTTACACAATTCAACAGATTCCAATATAAAAAAAAAAGGTGAAAATAAACACCATAGACATTCCAGCTACCAAAGCAATGTTTCCTCTGTTCATTAATCACATCCCTCCTCTGTTTATTGTACCTTCTGATTATACAAAGAAATTTATAATCTTTTCCTGGTCATTTTTTTTAATTAAGCAAAATTTTACACATTTGTAATCAAGTAGTATAACATTGTAAATATGATCATACTTCTTCTTCTTTCAACAAATCGGCCGCTTCCCACCAAGGCGGGGTGGCCCAAAGAGAAAAACAAAAGTTTCTCTTTTTAACTTTAGTAATGTATACAGGAGAAGGGGTTACTAGCCCCTTGCTCCCGGCATTTTAGTCGACTCTTACGACACGCATGGCTTACGGAGGAAGAATTCTGTTCCACTTCCCCATGGATCATACTATTGTACCCAATTCTTTCTTCATGGAACAGAATTTCAAGTGGGAAAGAATGGATCACTTTACCTACCCAAGGTCACACCATCACTTGCAGGCACATACATCTGTAATGCCCGCAGCCCTGCTGGCTCTGCTCATGACCGAGCTGATCTTATTGTTCAGGGTAAGTGGAAGAAATATTTATTTCTGTACTGCCTGCAGTGCTGGCTCTACTGAGCCTGCCTTATTGTCTACCTGCAGCAAGTGTATAGTGATTTAGTGTTTCTTCACTCCATTCATTCAAGCAGTATGAAAAATCATTGTATAATCACTTGCAAAATAATTACAGTGGTACCTCGAGTTACGATGGTCCCCAAAATCGCCCTTTTATGTAAGTTTATTTTTTTAAATGCTTTTGTAGGTATATTTTTGGGGGTGTAAAAGGACTAGTCTATTTTACATTATTCCTTATGGGGATAAATTCGTTTGGTAATGGCACTTGAACAGCATTCTCGAACGAAAAAATATCGTAACTCGAGGTACCACTGTATTATACAGTGGACCCCCGAGTTTCGTAAAAACTTCACTCCTGAAGTCTGCTCAAGTGCCATTACCGAACGAATTTACTCCCTTAAGGAAAAATGTCACGTAGGTTAGTCTATTTCAGACCCCCAAAAATACTTTTTCACAAGCACTTACAATATTATACTTACATAAATGTACGATTTCCGGGGTTTACGAAACTCGGGGGTGCACTGTATTTTCATTATCATGCCTCAAGATAACCTGTGTTGAGCTTTGTAGTTCTGTGGAAGCTACTTAAGAAGCACAAATATACACTCATTTTACAAAGAATTAAAAAGGGCCTAACTCAATCAAGAATCATTGTAACAGAATGGTTTGGTTATGTGTTCTTAACCATTGTAAAAAAAACTGTACCATTGTTTATGCTAAAAATGGAATCAGAGTGTATCACAGTACATAATTATAGAGATGGTCAGACAATTTTGCTACCTTCTTAACAATAAGGAATAGCAAAAACAATATTGTGAAGAACTCCTATCTTCATAACCTGATACATGTTAGTGCACTTGCTTAATTTCTCCTCTAAAGATGAGCCACATTGCCAGAAGTACAGTAGTTCAATTAAATGAGAACCAAAAAGGCCTTCTTTGATCAAGACACATGTGGTGCATGAATCCTGGGATAACCCATGAAACATATGATTCCATGAAAGGATTAAGATTAAGATTCTTTATTTCAGCATGATACAATGATTGTACAGAGGTGAATGACATTTAGGTGTGCATGCAGAAAGCCCCTTAATATGCAGTGGTTCAGGCAAATTTAAGACTATCTTAAGATTAATAAGGCAATGACTAATTGAGTATACCTGGAGAGTGTTTCAGGGATCAATGCCCCCACAGCCTGGTCTGTGACCAGGCCGCCTGGTGGATCAGGGCCTGATCAACCAGGCTGTTACTGCTGGCCGCACGCAAACGGACGTACGAACCACAGCCCAGCTGGTCAGATACTGACTTTAGGTGCCTGTCCAGCGCCTTCTTGAAGACAGCTAGGGGTCTTTTGGTAATCTCCCGTATGTATGCTGGGAGGCAGACATACTTCAATAATTTTCTGAGACACCAAATTTCGACATGCTTTACATTAATGTTTTCCTGTGTCACCATTTCAGAACCTCCTTCAGTAGTTCCTTATGAGGATGAGGTGGTAGCAGTAGTTGGTCAAGAGGTTAAACTCACATGTGAAGTGACAGGTCAGCCTGTACCTACTATAACTTGGACACGACCAGACCTTGCTCACCAGGCCATCACACCAGAAGATCCACGTGTGCAGGTAAGATATTATCTATATTAACTACTTGTTATGCTTACTTGAGCAAGGTAACCTAGTGACTTAAAGATTTTATTTATTAAAAGGCCTCATTAAGTATGTATGTTTATTCCTTAAAGCGGCTGTTGCATTTGATTGCCTTTGTTTTTTTTAAATGCTGGCAGTCTCTCACCAAGGCAGGGTGATCCAAAAAAGAAACACTTTCACCTTCATTCACACTATCACTGTTTTGCCAGAGGCACTCAGATACAACAGTATCTATACTTATTTTGTGTAATTTCTGTTTCATTGCACATAAACCCCACACATATGAACTCATCCATCTACTTAACCCCACACACATTGACCCATTCATCCCCTCAACCTCACACACATATGAACTCATCCATCCACTCAACCTCTCACACACACACATGAACCCATCCATCCACTCAACCTCCACACATACGAAGCTACCTATGAACTCATTTTTATATACAGTACATACAAATTTTCCTGTATGGATCATTCAGTACTATACTATTTAGTAGTACCTGTTGCACAATTTTGTCATATTTGTGGGGATGAACTCACAATGGCAACTGAAGCTTGTCCTTATTCCTCATAGATAAATACATATGTTCAGTATGTATATAACCACTCATAGTCATTTCTATCATTATCCTTGATAAACCTTGTCCTTTCATTATGCTTGTCACAATGATTGAAACATTATGACAGAACCACTGAGGCTTTGGAAGAAATCCAAATTGCAGAGGAGCTTTGCAAAGGCATTTGACAAATGTGACCATGGAATGGTATCCCATAAATTGAGGTCAGTAGGTATAACAGAAAAAGTAGGGAAATGGATGCAGTATTCAAATTTCTAACAAACAAAACATGAAGAGTAGTACAGTAGTAATCAAAACAAAATAAAGTCTCAGCCAAATTAAAAGATCATTACTCCTAGGCATGGTGCTAGCACATTTACTCTTCCTCATGGCAGACATAGTTCAAAATAATGAGTCACAGCTTTGTATCATGCTGTGGAGATGATGCCAGAGTAAGTATGAAAGTCACTTTAGAAAATACAGAAAAATTACTATCAAATATATTAACAAAGTCTTCCTATGAGCAAATGACAATATCAATATGTTCACTAAGATAGATGTGCAATGGCTATATTATATAGATGAAAACCCCTGGTGGGCAAAAGTCTCCCTAATAAAAATTACTCATGTGTCTTATTCTTCAACTTGTCAAAATTATATACCTTTGATCTAGTTAAGCATGATGTTCACTTGTGACAAATTTCAGTTTCTTAGACATGGGAAGAATGAAGAACTCAAAATAAGTACAGAATACAGCAGACCATCTCATAGAATATAAGAAATAAGTAAAAGACAGGCATGATAATGTCAGTTGATATGTAATTTAGATAACATAATAACTTTGATGTCCGAGGCCTTCTGACAGAACAGTGATTGAATGAGTGACAGTGAAAGTGTTTTCTTACACAAATAATTCTCACTTAGGAGACTGAAACTTACGGCTACATTTCCAACCTGCTTGAAACATTAACATGTCATAAGTCGAACCAAAACATCGTCATAAGTCTCAGTCTCCTAAGTGTGGGTTATTTGTGTATTGTTCCCATCACAGTGTTGTGAGTTTTTATTCTTTAAAGTGTTTTCTTCTTTGTTGGGTCACCCACCTCAGTTGAGATGGCCGGAGTGTTAAAAAAATAAACCATACATAGTAAAGGCCCAAGAAATGACAGGATATATAATTAGAGGAGGCTTGGTCAAAGACCTTGTTGGTAGGATAGAAAAGTCCTCAAAATTGATCACTGGTACCTAAATAAAAATTTTTCTAAGACTTGTAAACAATTGCTCAAAATACTGCACATACCATACTATGGGCATTCCAAAAAATATACAGTGTATCAGTGTCCTCTGTATCCATACTAAATATACAGTACTCTAGTACAATATTTCAATTTGAATCAGTTTACTTTCTTAATATATCATTGGGAAATACAGATATCTGGTGCAGATTTGGTAATCATGCCAGTGGCAGTTGAGGACATGGGACGCTACGAGTGCACTGCTCACAATCCAGCTGGTCGAACCATGGCTCAGCTTCTCCTTACCGTTCACTGTGAGTATCATTAATCTTATTTTTATTACACAATCCATATCCATGTCTGCTTACATAATTATATTGTAGAGGTATATCAATCTACTAGATCTATGTATATTTCAATGTCTCTTCACATATCTTAGGAAAGCTCCTATCAATCCTTCTCATGACCAAAGAACTTGCCTCTTCCTCCCCCAGTTTGTGGAGGAAGAAGACAAGGGCTTGTGCTCATTGAGGTTATCTGGTTAGTAAACAGAACTTGTTGTTGAGCCTCTGTCATACTGTTTGGACCATATTTCCAATAAGCTTGCTACAGAAGCTGTCACCCCTTCCTTTCCCTTTCCAAAGATTTACTTTTTCTTTGTTTGACATCATTCTATTTTTTGACCATTTGAAATCAGATTCTGATGGACATGTTGTGTATACTGTGTACTCTGCAGGGACAAGATGTGCTGTTGTCTTCCTTGATTATATTTTTTCAGTCTGCCAGTATTTTCATGACAGAGTTGTACTTGCTGCCATCATCCACATTGCTACCATGCATGCCTCGTATTTTTTTTTTCTATTAAATTCATTAAACTCAAATCAGTTGTGCTTTAGATTTGGTATTAGCTGTATTGTGTCTTTGGTAGATAGTTTATTTTTGCTGCATTTCTAATCATTTCAAACATTAATCTTAAACTCCCTTGTATATTCAGCAGTCCAGAGCCTTCCTATCTCCATAGTCAGTTACTCTTTTCAGTGTTATCTGGTTTTCACTCAGTATGTTCAAGATTGCTGGCAGCATTGTGGGTCCATGATGATGACCAGCAGTCTGTTTTTTTTATTATCCACACTTGGGCTTTTGGCCATCCTTGCTCCATTGTTGACACTGTGGGAGACAGTCTTCTAATGACTGTGCATTGGATATACCAGACTCATCCACTGGTATCTCATGAATGGGCACTCTCCTCCACAGTGTGAGATTTGCAGGTCATGTTAATCTTCCCACACCTTTTAATAGGTTACCCTTTTTAGTTAAAAGAGCATTGTCTTTATTTTACTTTTCTGTTCATGCTTTGCTGTTCCTCCTCTGTCAGCCCTCTCTGAAAGTGTGAATTCTCTCTCTAAATTTTTATCAGACAACTTTATTTCATGGTCATTAATTATTCTATTCCTTTGCTATCTTGTCTTGCACTTTAAGTGTCTTTTCTACTGTATCCCACATCTAAGTTTTTTTTCCTCTAATTGTTTGTTCTCTTCTGCTGTGCAGCATTGAATATCCTTTATGGGCCAAGTTTTTATTATTATTTTTTATTATTAATATTAGTACAGTATTATTTTTCTCTTTTTCATCAGGGGGCTACTAATATAGAATGTTACTTGTCAATGATTATTTCCAGCAAAACATGTCATATAATGAAGTACTGCATTGTATAACATTGTAAAAGTGTAAAGGGTATATGTATAGATGATAGATATAAACTTGCAGGGAAAAATTTGGAAGCTTCTGTGCAGATTATCAGACAAAAATGTAGGTTTGTAAGCTGCTAGCAAAAACATGGTTAAATTGGTAACCACTTGGGCAGGTGGAAGGAAGAGGAGGACTCATTTTACTCAGGACAATATGATGTACCAGTAGTTAAATTTGAATTTTTCCTGAAAAGTGTATCTGCAAACATATATTTTATTTAAGAGTATCATTTAAAGTTATCACATTTACCCACTGATAATTTTTTCTATACATGGGCAGCTCCACCATCAGTACTGGAAGAACTGTCCGACACAGTGTCTGTGATGCGTGGAGAAAACTTGATGCTTGGTTGTACTGCCTCAGGCTACCCACCACCCCGCATAACCTGGCTGAAGGAGGGACGCATCCTCTCTGAGACACCTAGAGTCACTTTTGCCATCAACGGGGAACTTGTCATAACTACACTGCAGGTAAATTATATTTATGGGGAGGAGCTTAACCCATAAGGATAATATAGTGCCTGGAAAGAGAGGGTAGCTCCACCTTTTTGGATCAAGAGCCCTTTACCAGCTTCAAAGCACCCCCTTGAAGGGTGGAGTACAAATGAAGCAAGGCTCACTGCAGAAAAAATATTACTGTGTAATTCATTATGCATCATTACTATACTACTCTGATTTTATATACTGTATCTGCTTATTATATTTTGTAGCTGCAGGAGAAGATCTAAGTCATTGGTGTCATTTTCAATGTTAAGTTTGTCGTACCATTTTTAAAGCTGTCATTGATCGCAGGTGGCACTTCCTTCCTCCTCTTGGGTCCCTCACTACAAATAAGATTAAACCTTGCAATGTCTTGGCACTGATTGTCTCATCTTACAACTGCAGTCCTTGTTTTCCTTTCTAAGGATTCTAAAAAATCTTTATTTATTTTCTAGTATTCTTTTATGATCATATTATGTAATATGAATATCGTGTCATCTCTTTGCCTTCTATCATCAAAGTCTGACATGTTTAATGTTCCTGCCTTTCTTTGTAACTCATGTGTTTTTTAACTGAGAAATATTTTTTCTATTTTACCCATTTGTTTATGCAGATGCTCCATTTCTGCTGCATACTACAATTTTGGTTGCTTCTTTTCAGTCAGTTGACTTGTGTGATGCATCCCCATGCCTCTCCTCCTTCCTTCCTACATCTCATTCTGCATTCTCTTTGTCAAGTCAATATTACAAGTATTGTATACTAGGTATATCAATACCAACAGATTATATGGTAATGGTACCTGTGCAGTGCAGCACTTAGGATATTTTATTAAGGAAACATTTTGCCATCTAAGGAGAAATGTCCTAAGTCTTGCACATGTCTCTTTATCCCTCAGGTAGATCTTTATCCAGGCAGATCTTTATCCATATAGACATTTATTCAACTGCAAACAGTACCTATTAGTAATTATGTACTTGTATTATAATACTATTTGAATATACCGTACTTGCAGCCATCTGACTCTGGGTTATACACGTGCCTAGTGAGCAACGCAGCAGGTCGTGTCTACCGTGAAGTGGAAGTATTAGTAATGGTTCCACCCCGCATCACTGTTCTTCCTCGCACTAATCAGGTCACCAGAGGGGATAGGTAATTCTCAGCTTACTATTGTTTATTTTTATTGTTTACAATCTGTAAATTATTAAATGTTTTGTTTTGCACAGATATGTATTGGTTTTACAATTAACCCTTTGACTGTCGGAGACCCCATTCTGAAACTGTCATTCTATGTCGCAAAATTTGGGGAAAAAAAAAATTATTTTCTCTTATGAAATGATAGAGAATCTTTTCCCGATTGTAATGACACCAAAAGTATGAAATTTGATGGATAACTTACGAAATTACACTCTCGCAAAGTTAGCGATGTCAGCAACATATACGCATTCGCGATTTCGCCGACTTTGAGCCCTATTTTCGGCCAATTCCATTGTTACAATCGACCAAACTCATAGTTATTTCTTTTGAACTTCATTTGTTCTATCGATTGAGTACAAGAAACCACCAATTTACCAATTTCAACTACCCAATAAAGTGGTCAGAAATTGGCAATTTCGCCAATTTCATGCAAAATAAAAAAGATGTCAATTTCAAAACAGGGTCTAGAATAAACAATGCAGACATTCCTGACACTAAAATAAGATGTTATCTGTTCATTAGTCACGTCTTTAGGCCCCCCTCATATTACTCTTGCTTTCTATTTTGATTTTTTTATTCACAAAAAATAGAAGATTTATTGTTATGCAGACTATTGCATTATTGTAAAAACGGTATAAATAATATCTGTGCACTTGTGAAAGAATATTAGACTCACCAGTTGATGTGTATTGGACGCGTGACATGATTTGTTTACTCTTGAACATTGGCAAAAATCAAACATTTCCGCTACTTTGAGCTCACTTTCAAGATCGTTTTCATCATGAAACTAATCAAAATCATCTCTATTCCTGTAATATGTTTTCCATTCTATCAAATGAGACCAAGAAAAAGAGAATACAACCATAAATACTATACGAAAATACACCTCAAAGTCGGCGTTTTATTCCAAAAACATGGTCAGAGTTTTTTTTTTCTCATTATGCACTGCGTGCTGCAGGATTTTTTTTATACTGTGCACACTGATCACACAGACCCATTCTCTCATATGTGGGCCTACCAGCTTTCTCCCGTTTGATTTGAGGCCGCTAGAATTTACGAGTATATATACGTCCGAAACACTGGCTCGTAAGACGTATATATACGACCGAAGCAGTCAAAGGGTTAAAGAGGTTACTCTGTTTTGAAGACTAGGAATATAAACTTGACTCCTTCAGTCCATCAGCACCTCATACTCTGTGACAATAAATTATTATTTACACATACACTTTTATCAATAATATTAACCTGCCTTCCTAACCCTAAAATAACCCTAAAAAATATGTTATTTATGTTTGGTTAGGTTAGGTTAATGCCAATTACTTTAGCCAAATTTAACCAATTATTGCATATAATAGCACCAAAAAAAATAGCACCAATTAATGCAATAATACAGTACATGAAGGTAGTAGGTTGGTAGACAGCAACCACTCAGGGAGGTACTACCATCCTGCCAGGTGACTGTGAAACAGAAACCTGAAACTGTTTTACATGATGGTAGGATTGCTGGTGTCTTTTTTTTTCTGTCTCATAAACATGCAAGATTTCAGGTACGTCTTGCTACTTCTACTTACACTTAGGTCACACTACGCAAACATGTACACGTTTATTGTATACACACTCATCTGAGTTTTCTTTGATTTTATCTTAATAGTTCTTGTTCTTATTGCTTTTCCCTTTCATATCCATGGGGAAGTGGAATAAGAATCTTTCCTCCGTAAGCCATGCGTGTTGTAAAAGTCAACTAAAATGCCGGGAACAATGGGCTAGTAACCCCTTTTCCTGTATAGCTTACTAAAAGAAGAAGAAGAAAATCGTCAAAGTGGGATGTTTGAATGTGCGTGGATGTTGTGCGAATGATAAGAAAGAGATGATTGTAGATGTTATGAATGAAAAGAAGCTGGATGTCCTGGCTTTAAGTGAGACAAAGCTGAAGGGGGTAGGAGAGTTTCAGTGGGGAGAAATAAATGGGATTAGATCAGGGTTTCAAATAGAGTTAGAGCTAAAGAAGGAGTGGCAATAATGTTGAATAATCAGTTATGGCAGGTAAAGAAGGAATATAAATGTATAAATTCAAGGATTATGTGGAGTAAAATAAAGGTTGGATGTGAAAAGTGGGTTATAGTAAGTGTTTATGCACTTGGA
>WNWK01028483.1:0-25338 GCA_009830355.1 Cherax destructor | reverse complement strand
AACAGTGGAATAATGACAATATACTGGTATGAATGCGTGGGTGTGGGTGGGTGGTCGCTCTCGCTTGTAAACAATAGCACTGACGCTCCCTGGAGTGCGCGCTCAGCTGGGCGCCAAGCGGACAGGTCCGGTACGAAAGTCGGTAAACGAAGCAAACATCGTAAGTCACAATAAAATTTCTTACGTTATAAATATCGGTTATCGAAAATAACGTAAGATGATAACATCGTAAGTCGGGGTTCCACTGTATATGTATATGCTTGTACATGCAAGTGTAGTGTGACCTAAGTGTAAGTAGAAGTAGCAAGACGTACCTGAAATCTTGCGTACGTATTTATGAGACAGAAAAAAGACACCAGCAATCCTACCACTCACTTGGCAGGACGGTAGTACCTCCCTGGGTGGTTGCTGTCTACCAGCCTACTACCTAGGAAATTAATTTTTTTTTTTTTCAACAAGTTGGCCGTCTCCCACCGAGGCAGGGTGACCCAAAAAGAAAGAAAAAATCCCCACAAAGAAAATACTTTCATCATCATTCAACACTTTAACCTCACTCATACATAATCACTGTCTTTGCAGAGGCGCTCAGATACGACAGCTGAGAATAAGTGTATATAAAAAAGAAGTTTCAGGTAACAAGTACATTCATAATAGAAAAATGTGAGTTTATTTCATGTTGCTGTCAAGTCTTGGGATTATTTGTTTATGATTTCTCTGTAAGGTTACAAGAGAATAGCTACGCTAGTGGAACTTTGTATTCATTGTTATTTTTATCATGTAACGTTTCAGAGCACGTATTATTCTTATTTGTGAAGAAAATCTTTCGAAATATCCTTTTGACACTGAATGTTTCTCAATTTATAATTGTGGCTTCTTGTTCTTCATATGGATGGTGTTTGTACCCAGACAGTTTTTTAACTACAGATATCATGATGCAAAAGGCATGTATACAACACTTGGGTATCTTTATTTTAGAAACATTTCACTCACCAAGGGTTTTGTGAATCTGATACAAACACAAGAAATGAGATTTATATAGAAGCAGAGGTGGAAGGAAAGGTGCAATGAAGGAACATTAGTAGTAGTCACATCAGTATGGTTATTATTACTACTACTACATCTCACGTCAAACCTGACCACTACTACTACATACTACTACAACATTGCACATAAAACATGACGACTACTTCTACAGCAATCAAATTAAGTTGCATCTTCACTAGCATGCTCTTTCCATGTTTATGTGACCACTATTATTGCTGTCTTCTTTCTCAACAAACCGGCCATATCCCACCGACTATTATTGCTGCTACTGCTACTAAATCACACCACTATTTCCACCTCTCTGGTTCCCTTGTACAAGTCTTCCTAGTATGTCTGTATTAGACTGATAAAGCCCTTGGTGGGGCTTTATTAGGTGTTTGTTGCACATGCATTGCATTCATTATCTTCTCAGCATTATATACTGTACCTTTGATCTAGTTATACTATACATAGTTCACTCTAAGGAAAAATATTAAAAATATGGTCAGTTGAGTAGTATTAATGATAATAATAATTAAGGTTAGTGGACGAGTTTGGGAGGGTATGTAAAGGTAGAAAGTTGAAAGTGAACGTAGATAAGAGTAAGGTGATGAGTGTATCAAACGATTTAAATAAAGAAAAATTGGATATCACATTGGAGGGAGGGAGTATGGAAGAAGTGAATGTGTTCAAATATCTGGGAGTTGACTTGTCAGTGGATGGGTTTATGAAGGATGAGGTTAACCATAGAACTGATGAAGGAAAAATGATAAGTGGTGCGTTGAGGTATCTGTGGAGATAAACGCTATCCATGGAGGCAAAGAAGGGAATGTACAAGAGTATAGTAGTACCAACACTTAATATGGGTGTGAAGCATTGGTTGTAAATGCTGCAGCAAGGAGGAGGCTGGAGGCAGTGGAGATGTCATGTCTAAGGGAAATGTGTGGTGTGGATATTAACCATTTCAGGGTCGGTCATGTACATCTACAGCTTAACCCTTTGACTGTCGCAACCCCTAATCCTGAGTGCTCTCCTGTTGTCGCAAAATATAAAAAAAAAAATTCTTATGAAATGATAGAGAATCTTTTCCCGATGGTAATGACACCAAAAGTATGAAATTTGATTGAAAACTTACGGAGTTACGCTCTCGCGAATTTAGTGATCTCGGCGATATATACGCATCGGCAATTTTGCCGACTTTGAGCCCTATTTTCGGCCAATTCCATTGTTCCAGTTGACCAAACTCATAGCTATTTCTTTAGAACTGCATTTGTTCTATCGATTTGAGTACAAGAAACCACCAATTTACCAATTTCAACTACCCAATAAAGTGGTCAGAAATTGGCAATTTGGCCAATTTCATGCAAAATAAAAAAGTTGTCAATTTCAAAATAGGGTCCAGAATAAACAATGCAGACATTCCTGGCACTAAAATAAGATGTTATCTGTTCATTAGTCATGTCTTTAGGCCCCTCTTGCTTTCTATTTTGATTTTTTATTCACACAGACTATTCATTATTGTAAAAATGGTATAAATAATATCAGTGCACTTGTAAAAGAATATTAGACTCACCAATTGATGTGTATTGGATGCGTGGTGTGATTTGTTTACTCTTGAACATTTGCAAAAATCGAACATTTCCCCTACTTTGAGTTCAATTTCAAGGTCGTTTTCATCATGAAACTAATCAAAATCATCTATATTTCTGTAGTATGTTTTCCATTCTATCAAATGAGACCATAAAAAAGAGAATACAACCATAAATACTATACGAAAATACACCTCAAAGACGGCATTTTAATCCAAAAAAAACAAAAAAAACGTTCTGAGTTTTTTTTTTCTCATTACGCACTGCGTGCTGAAGGATTTTTTTATACAGTGCACACTGACCACACAGACCCATTCTCTCATATGTGGGCCTACCAGCTTTCTCCCGCTTGATTTGAAGCCGGTAGAATTTGTGAGTATATATACGCCCAAAACAGTGGCTCGTAAGACGTATATATACGACCGAAACAGTCAAAGGGTTAACAGCCAGGGTCAGTCCCGTACATGTACGGCTTAACAGCCAGGGTCGGTCCCGTACTTGTACACCCCAAAATTCTAGTGCCTTCAAATCTGGTAGAAGAAAGCTGGTAGGTCTACATATGAAAGAATGGGTCTGCATGGAGAGTGTGCGCAGCATAAAAAAAAATCCTGCGGCACGCAGTGTATGATGAGAAAAAAAAAACTGACAGAGTTTTTGGTTTAAAACAGCGACTTTGCAGTGTATTTTCTTATGGTATTTATGGTTGTATTCTCATTTTTGTGGTCTCATTTGATAGAATGGAAGATATATTACAGGAATAGAGATGATTTTGATTTGTTTCACGATGAAAAGTACCTTGAAATTGAGCTCAAAGTAGCGGAAATGTTCATTTTTTGCCGATGTTCAAGAGTAAACAAATCAACCCACGTGTCCAATAAACATCAACTGGTGAGTCTAATATTCTTTCACAAGTGCGCTTATATTGTTTATACCATTTTTACAATAATGCAGTAGTCTGCATAACAGTAAATCTTCTATTTATTTTTGAGAATAAAAATTCAAAATGGAAAGCAAGAGTAATATAAGAAGGGCCTAGAGATGTGACTAATGAACATAGAAAATGTTATTTTAGTGTCAGGAATGTCTGTCTTGTTTATTCTGGACCCTATTTTGAAATTGGCATCTTTTGAAATTTGTGTGAAATTGGCCAAATTGCCAATTTCTGACCACTTTATTGAGTAGTTGAAATCAGTAAATAGGAGGTTTCTTGTACTCAGTCGATATAACAAATGGAGTTCTAGCGAAATAGCTATGACTTTAGTCGACTGGAACATTGGAATTGTCCGAAAATAGCGTAATTATCGCCGAGACCGTTAACTTCGCAAGAGCATAATTCCATAAGTTTTCCATCAAATTTCATACTTTTGGTGTAATTACCATCGGAAAACGATTCTGTATCATTTCATAAGAATTTTTTTTTTTTTTTTTAATTTTTCGACCCTGAGAGCGAGTTCAGGATTGGGGGTCTTGACCCTCAAAGGGTTAAAGAATAAGAATAAAGACTTTATTTCTTTGTAAAGGTTACACTGTGTAATTATAATTTTATTTTTCTAATTACAAAGAAAGCCACTGTCATGCTGGGGCATTTCAGGCAGACTAATCCTAGTACAGTGGTACCTCGAGTTACGATATTTTTTCGTTCGAGAATGCTGTTCAAGTGCCATTACCAAACGAATTTATCCCCATAAGGAATAATGTAAAATAGACTAGTCCTTTTACACCCCCAAAAAATATACTTACAAAAGCATTTAAAAAAATAAACTTACATAAAAGGGCGATTTTGGGGACCATCGTAACTCGAGGTACCACTGTACATAATAACTACTTAAATCTAGACAAGATAAGTGGTTAACTTTTATTAAAATCTTTATTTAATCTTAATACTAATGTGTGGTAGTCAAGGTGGAGGTTTATAAGAATAATAATCTTGAAGTTGCACATAATAAAAACAGTATTACAATTAATGGTTCAAGCAGTAATATTTCATGGATTGGCAGATGTTTAATAGTCTAAAGGTCATATAATATAATACAGCCTCTCCTCACTTAGCGACGTACTCGTTTACCAACGACTGGGACTTACGATGGGCTCTCTGACCAGTATGCATACCTAAATAATGTATATTAGAGCTGATTTCCTCTATTCTATTTATTACAATATTCAGTACACTACTGTATAAACATTTAAAAATATACCAAAAATTTTATAAAAGGTGCAAAGGTGACATTAAAACAATATCAAAGATGGTTGACACAAACCCACTACCATTACAGTATGTTCCTCAATTAGCGACGATTTCGTTTACTGACGTGGTCTTAGGAACAGAACTCCATCGTTAAGTGAGGAGAGGCTGTAACTGATTCGATGTTGTTTTGGTTGGTTTGGTTAGTATTGAGAGAGGAGATGATTTTTAAGCAAAGTCCTAAATTTATAAGTAGTCAGGGATCCTTTACCAGTTCAGGTAGTGAATTCCAGATCTTCGGGCCCTTTATGTGCATTGCATTTTTGCATAGTGTGAGACTAACACAAGGGATGTCGATGAGTGCTTTGTGCCTTGTATTGTGACTGCATTCTGTTGTAGCTATCAAGGAGAAGTTTAAGTGGTGGGTTTATATTGGAGTTTAATGTTCTGTATGTGTAGTAGGCACAATAATATGAGTGTATGTCTCGTATATTTAGTAAGTTCAGGCTTTTGAAAAGTGGTGGGGTGTGCTGTCTTTTACAGGAACTGGTAATCATCCACACAGCAGCTTTTTGTTGGGTTATTGAAGGTTTAAGGTGGTTGGCTGTGGTTGATTCCCCAGGCACAAATACCATAGGTGAGGTAGGGATATATTAAAGAGTGGTACATAAAGGGTAAGGAGTGTCTTTTGGGGTTCATGGTATTGTATCTTGGATGTTAAGTTGGATGTTTAAGGCTCTGTTTCCAAACAGAATGAAGTATGTTTTGTCTATGTTGAGAATGAGTTTGTTGGTCATCATCCAAGTATATGTATTTTTAGCAGCTTGTTGTTTGCAGTGCAGAGAATTCATATTGTGGAAATTAGGAGGAGGTGTGGAGTTACTAAAAGTATTAGTCAGAGGAGTTGTTGAGGTGGTTTTGTCATTTAGAGAGAACGGAATAAAATAGAATGGCTTGAAAAGCATATAAATCTGTAGAAGAAGGAAGGTGGGGTAGGGGGTCATCCTCAAAAAGGTTGGAGGGAGGGGGTAAAGGAGGTTTTGTGGGCGAGATGCTGGACTTGCAACAAGCGTGCGTGAGCATGTTTGATAGGAGTGAGTGGAGACAAGCTGTTGGAGTGTGTGCAGGGTAATATTTTGTGAAGGGATTCAGGAAAACCAGTTAGCCAGACTTGAGTCCTGGAAATGGGAAGTAAAATGCCTGCATTTTAAAGGATGGGTTTGGGATATTGGCAGTTTGGAGGGACATCTAAACTGTCATATCTGAGTGCCTCTGCAAAGACAGTGATTATGTATGAGTGATGGTGAAAGTGTTGAATGGTGATAAAAGTTTTTTCTTTATTTTTGGGTTACCCTGCCTCGGTGGAAACGGCCAACAATTAAAAAATAATAATAATAATTTGGGATTGTATAATTCTTTTAAGAAATTCACAAGTGCTCGCACACCAATTCATAAATACATCAACAATGATAAAAAAAATACTAAAGTTCATATTCAAGAGTGACAGTATGATTAGGATCTTGAGCTCTAGAAGAGAGATGTGCTTTCATTTGACACTTTACAGCATGAACAGACTCCTGACTTAACAGACACTGGTAATCTGTTATACAGTCTGGGAGCCTCATAGGAAAAGGCTCATTCTTAAAATGACCTCTCCTTAACAGTGCAAGATTCTATCAGTCTAAGAGGGTTCACAGTAATTCATAGAAACATTTCTGAGCTGAACATAAAACATACAGGCATATCAGCAAGATACTTGGGTTCATTAAACTTGATAGCTTTAAATGCTAAAAGATCGAGTTTAAATTCAAATCTTGCCTTAATGAGCCAGTGCAGGTCATACAAGTTGGGTCTAGTGGGTGATGGGCTGGCTAAAACTGTTTCTTATTGATGTGATTAAAATGATTGTTCTGGAGTAGTCAAGTTCATTTCCAATATTTCCTCATGTCTTAATTATTTTAATGCATTGATTTTTGCAATTCACTTATGAATATTTTCTTCCAGGGAGCAAACATTTTGTTGACGGAGAATGGGGACGTGAAGCTTGCAGATTTTGGCGTATCTGCTCAAATTACTGCTACAATTAGCAAGAGGAAATCCTTTATTGGCACACCATACTGGATGGCTCCTGAGGTTTGGTGATAACAGTTCTTAAGTGAGATTTCTTTTTATACAAGCAGTTAAATGTCTTGAAGTATTAGCACTTCCCTTTAATCCCATTCTTTGAATGCCATTAAAAGTGTAAGTGAGGTCATTGGGAGGCTTCTTAAATTATCAACATTATCACTCAAGTTTACATTTTCTTATCTCTACCTTTGCCACATAGATCTTGCCTTTCAAATATTCTATGTCATGTTTAGTAGAAAAGACTATCCTTGATGCATAAAATTTTAAAATCATATCTCCATAAAAATTAGTCATATTAAGTACTTTTATTATGTATATTTTTATGAGAATGAAACTTAGGTATTTTATATACTTGCAAATGAAAGCTTGCTGGTACGTATAAGCATTACCCATCATTATGTTGAACTCTTGATTTTCTTTTTGATGTTTAATTTTGTTTCTGAAATATTGCAGATGTTTTTGCTGTTCACTCATTTCATAAGTGGTGGAATTGTAATGTTGTAAAATTGTATATAGAATTCCAAATGCTTACATTCCTGCCTTAATTGACAGTTTCAGAAATGTAGTAATCAATAAACAAGTTATTTAATCAATTCTTGTGATTCTTAATAGTGATCTCTGTCAGTATGTATTTCTGTCTACTAATACTGTACTTGAATCATTGAATTCTCAGAATATGCTTTTGTGCTTGACAGTATTTGGATCAATATACAATAGGGCCCTAACTTATGAGCAGATTGCATTCCTGGTGTTTCAACATACAAACACATTATTCACAACCCTAAGTCTATTATACTATAGGTGGCAACATTGCAGTTTGGAAAGTAATTTGAATTGCGATGTCTGTGAACTTAGATTGACAGCTAATGAATGGGTGGTGTTGATCTTTTTTTTTTTTTTTTTTTTTTTGTCAATAGAAAGGATGGTTTTGTCTTGCACTTTCGTAATTGCAGATTGGTATTCATAAAACAATTATTTGTTAATGTCTTTTGGGCATTAACTTGGGCATTCATAAGTCAGAACCCAACTGTACAATATTAGTCCCATTAAAGTCAGGAATAATTACTGACTGGTCACTAATTATGGTGAATGCTAACCTCACTAAAATGCTTCTGTCAACCAAGGACAGTAAAGTTAAATTACCATAACCATGTATTCACCTTTACAATTGGTTTAAAGCAGAATAATCGTGCCTTTTGCAAATGCTTGATCATTATGGCATAGTTTTAGATTCCTTACATGAGCAAAGCACAAACATAATATACGCAGTTTTTGCGAAAGCTTTTGGCGAGTTTGATTATGGTGTAATAGTTTATAAAATGAGTGATAAGAAATTAACTGAAAAGGTACACATACAAGTTTTTCTTCTTCTTTCAACAAATCGGTCGATTCCCACCAAGGCAGGGTGGCCCAAAGAGAAAAACAAAAGTGTCTCTTTTTAACTTTAGTAATGTATACAGGAGAAGGGGTTACTAGCCCCTTGCTCCCAGCATTTTAGTCGAGTCTTACGACACGCCTGGCTCACGGAGGAAGAATTCTGTTCCACTTTCCCATGGAGATAAGAGGAAATAAGAACAAGAACTAGTTATGTAAGTTTTTAACTTTATAAAAAACTGGATGGAGAGTAATATCTTTGTCAACAGAGGAAAATCAGAGGCTTCTACTGTGAAAATTTCTGTTCCTCAGAGCACATATGCCCTGATTCTTTCTCATTCTTAACCCTTTGACTGTTTCGGTCGTATATATACGTCTTACGAGCCACTGTTTCGGACATATTAAAACGCATAAATTTTAGGGGCCTCAAATCAAGTGGGAGAAAGCTGATAGGCCCACATGTGAGAGAATGGGTCTGTGTGGTCAGTGTGCGCAGTATAAAAAAAAATCGGGGAGCCAGTGTTGCATTGTGGGAACGCCATTTCAGTAGTCCATGTTCAGCATGCCTAGCGGTAAGAAATATCTGACTCCCCAGGGAATCTGGGACTCTTCTCTTCCTCAGTGATAGCTCTAACACAGATGGAAGTGTCTCTGAAGATGAATTTCATGGTTTTGAGGAGTTTGTGACTGAAAGCAATGCTCAGGATACCAGAAGGAAGGAAGGAAGAAAGAAAGTAAGGAAGGAAGGAATAGATGAGAGGAAGGAAGGAAAGAAGAGATGAAAGGAAGGAAGGAAGGAAAGAAAGAAGAGATGAAAGGAAGGAAAGAAGAGATGAGAGGAAGGAAGGAAAGAAGGAGGAAAGGAAGGAAGGAAAGAAGAAAGGAAGAAAGAGAGGAAGGAAGGAACAAAAGAAGTAAGAAAGGAAGAAAAAAAGGAAGGAAGAAAGGAAGGCAGGAAGGAAGAGATGAGAGGAAGGAAGGAAGGAAATAAGTAAGAAAGGAAGGAAGGAAATAAGTAAGGAATGAATGAAGGAAGAAAGGAAGTTAGGAAGGAGGTTGTGGGGAAGAAGACTTGCAACCCCTTTTGTGTTGACAGGTTGACAGGCAGTGTGAGGGTGGTGAGTAATGGTATAATATGTCATTTTGACAGCTGCCTTACCCTGACTCAGCAAATTTAATGTCCACACAGCTTCAAGTGCTAAGGAAGGAAAGAAGGAAGGAGGAAAGGAATGAAGGAAGGAAAGAAGAGATGAAAGGAAGGAAGGAAAGAAGAGATGAAAGGAAGGGAGGAAAGAAGAGATGAAAGGAAGGAAGGAAAGAAGAGATGAAAGGAAGGGAGGAAAGAAGAGATGAAAGGAAGGAAGGAAAGAAGAGATGAAAGGAAGGAAGGAAAGAAGAGATGAAAGGAAGGAAGGAAAGAAGAGATGAAAGGAAGGAAGGAAAGAAGAGATGAAAGGAAGGAAGGAAAGAAAGAAAGGAAGGAGAGATGAGAGGAAGGAAGGAACAAAAGAAGTAAGAAATGAAGGCAGGAAGGAAGAGATGAGAGGAAGGAATTAAGGAAGGAAGAGATGAGAGGAAGGAAGGAAGAGATGAGAGGAAGGAAGGAAGGAAGGAAGAGATGAGAGGAAGGAAGGAAGTATTCACAGTGGAGGAAGGCAGGCAGCTGGGTAGACAGGACGAGGTGCGTCACCAACAAGGGATGTATCAAGTGCTGGAGGGCATACACACAACTGAGGAGGAGGTGAAGCAGTTACTCAGTGACCCTGATACCTCAAAGGCGATGGGTCCGGACAATATCTCCCCGTGGGTTCTTCGGGAATTAGCCGAGGTACTGAGTGTGCCACTTACCATAATATTCAACACATCCCTTGAAACTGGGCAGCTACCTGAGGTATGGAAGAAGGCCAACGTAGTCCCCATCTTTAAAAAAGGAGACAGAAAAGAGGCACTAAACTATAGACTGGTGTCACTTACGTGTATAGTGTGCAAAGTCCTGGAGAAAATCATCAGGAAAAGAATGGTGGAGCACCTCGAGCTGAACAGGATAATAAACACCAGTCAGCACGGATTCCGGGAAGGCAAATCCTGTGTAACAAACCTCCTGGAGTTCTATGATAAAGTAACAGAGGTAAGGCAAGAGAGAGAAGGGTGGGTTGATTGCATTTTCCTGGACTGCAGGAAGGCCTTCGACACAGTTCCTCACATGAGATTAGTAAAGAAGTTGGAAGAACAAGCATGTATAACAGGAAGGGCACTGGAATGGATCAGGGAATACCTCACAGGGAGGCAACAACGGGTCATGGTGCGTGATGAGGTATCACAGTGGGCGCCTGTGACGAGCGGTGTACCGCAGGGGTCAGTCCTAGGACCAGTGTTATTCTTGGTATATGTAAATGACATGACGGACGGGATAGACTCAGAAGTGTGTCTGTTCGCAGATGATGTGAAATTAATGAGGAGAATCACATCGGAAGAGGACCAAGCAGGACTTCAAACAGACCTGGACAAGCTTGACATCTGGTCTAGCAACTGGCTTCTCGAATTCAATCCCACCAAATGCAAAGTCATGAAGATCGGAGAAGGGCAAAGAAGACCGCTGACAGAGTACAGGCTAGGCGGGCAAAGGCTACAAACCTCGGCAAAGGAGAAAGACCTTGGGGTGAGTATAATGCCAAACATGTCTCCGGAGGCACACATCAACCAGATAACTGGGGCAGCATATGGGCGACTGGCAAACTTAAGATTAGCGTTCCGTTACCTTAACAAGGAATCGTTCAAGACACTGTACAGCGTGTACATCAGGCCCATACTAGAATATGCAGCACCAGTCTGGAACCCACACCTGGTCAAGCACGTAAAGAAACTAGAGAAAGTGCAAAGGTTTGCGACAAGGTTAGTTCCACAACTCAGGGGTCTGTCCTATGAAGAAAGGTTGAGGGAAATAGGACTAACAACACTGGAGGAAAGAAGGGTCAGAGGAGACATGATAACGACATACAAAATACTGCGGGGAATCGACAAGGTAGACAGTGACAGGATATTCCAGAGAGGGAACACAGAAACAAGGGGACACAACTGGAAGCTGAAGACTCAGAGGAGTCAAAGGGATGTTAGGAAGCATTTCTTCAGCCACAGAGTAGTCAGGAAGTGGAATAGTCTAGAGAAAGATATAGTGGAGGCAGGAACCATACATAGTTTTAAGACAAGGTATGATAAAGCTCATGGAGCAGGGAGAGCAGAGACCCAGTAGCGGACAGTGAAGAGGCGGGGTCAGGAGCTGAGTCTCGACCCCTGCAACCACAATTAGGTGAGTACACACACACACATCAAGAGCGCTAGCCACCATGCCATCGGGTGTGTGTGTGTGTGTGTGTGTGTGTACTCACCTAATTGTACAGGCCCCGGTGGCCTGGTGGCTAAAGCTCTCGTTTCACTCACGGAGGGCCCGGGTTCAATTCCCGGCAGGGCGGAAACATTTCGAAGTGTTTCCTTACACACACACACACACACACACACACACACACGCACGCACGCACGCACGCCCCCGATGGCATGGTGGCTAGCGCTCTTGCTTCACGCACGGAGGGCCTGGGTTCAATTCCCGGCGGGACCGAAACATTTCGAAGTGTTTCGTTACACACACACACACACACACACACAACAGGCCTAGTGTCTAATCGACATGTGCCTAGGACAAAATGGTAACTAACTAACACACACACACACACACACACACACACACACACACACAACACAGAAACGAATATGCACAGGTAAGAAGGGAGGCTCAGCGACAATATGAAAATGATATAGCATCAAAAGTCAAGTCTGACCCAAAGCTGTTGTATAGCCACATCAGGAGGAAAACAACAGTCAAGGACCAGGTAATTAGGCTGAGGAAGGAAGGTGGGGAGTTCACAAGAAACGACCAAGAGGTATGTGAGGAGCTCAACATGAGATTTAAAGAAGTATTTACAGAGGAGACAGGAAGGACTCCAGGAATTCAGAATAGGGAGGTATACCAACAAGTGCTGGATGAAATACACACAACCGAGGAGGAGGTGAAGAAGCTATGTGAACTCGATACCTCAAAAGCGGTGGGACCGGACAACATTTCTCCGTGGGTCCTTAGAGAGGGAGCAGAGATGTTGTGTGTGCCACTAACAAAAATCTTCAACACATCCATTGAAACTGGGCAACTACCTGAGGTGTGGAAGATGGCAAATGTAGTCCCAATTTTTAAGAAAGGAGACAGACACGAGGCATTAAACTACAGACCTGTGTCACTGACGTGTATAGTATGCAAAGTCATGGAGAAGATCATCAGGAGGAGAGTGGTGGAGCACCTAGAAAGACACAAGCTTATAAACGACAACCAGCACGGTTTCAGGGAAGGAAAATCCTGTGTCACAAACCTACTGGAGTTTTATGACAAGGTAACAGAAGTAAGACACGAGAGAGAGGGGTGGATAGACTGCATTTTCTTGGACTGCAAGAAGGCGTTCGACACAGTTCCTCACAAGAGGTTAATGCAAAAGCTAGAGGATCAGGCACACGTAACAGGAAAGGCACTGCAATGGATCAGAGAATATCTGACAGGGAGGCAACAACGAGTCATGGTACGTGACGAGGTGTCAGAGTGGGCACCTGTGAAGAGTGGGGTTCCACAAGGGTTAGTCCTAGGACCTGTACTGTTTTTGGTATATGTGAATGACATAACGGAAGGGATAGACTCAGAAGTGTCCCTGTTTGCAGATGATGTGAAGTTAATGAGAAGAATTAAATCAGTCGAGGATCAGGCAGGACTACAAAGAGACCTGGACAGGCTACAATCCTGGTCCAGTAACTGGCTCCTTGAATTTAACCCTGCCAAATGTAAAGTCATGAAGATCGGGGAAGGGCAAAGAAGACCGCAGACAAGAGTATAGTCTAGGTGGCCAAAGACTGCAAACCTCACTCAAGGAAAAAGATCTTGGGGTGAGTATAATACCGAGCACATCTGAGGCACACATCAATCAGATAACTGCTGCAGCATACGGGCGGCTGGCAAACCTAAGAATAGCGTTCCAATACCTCACTAAGGAATCATTCAAGACTCTGTACACCATATACGTCACGCCCATTTTCTGCCAACTTTAGGCCTCCATATCTCGGTAAGTATTGCGACAACAGGAGAGCACTCAGGATTGGGGGTTGTGACAGTCAAAGGGTTAAACATCCTATCCAGACATTGTTAACATTTGAATGAGAGTGGCATCCACAAAGTGCACAGCAAACCTCCAAGCTGATGTAAACTAAGTTTTCAAGTGGATCACTCCTTAAGGGGCATCAAGGTACACAAACTATGAATAAATTTAAAAAAAGAAAAAGATTTTTTTAAACACCAGTCTCACACCAAGGTAGGGTGACCTAAAAAAGGAAACCGGGCACTATCATTCATTCATTAGCTGTACTCTCCTGTATGTACTCACCTGTATGTACTTGCAGGGGTTGATTCTTAGCTCCTGGCCCGACCTTTAACTTGCCACTTGCCAGATTTGCTCCCTCCTATCCTTGTGGGCCCTGTTCTTAAAACTGTGTACAAAGCCTTCCACCACTACTTCGTTGAGGTCATTCCACTTCCCAGCCTTCCTCAAACTGAAGAAATACTTCCTGACATCTCTGTGGTTCATTTATGTCTTTAACTTCCAGTTGTTTTCCCAAGTGTCTCTTTCCCTCCTCTCAAACAACCTTTCACTGTCTACCTTATCAATTCCTCAAAGTATTTTTGTACAGTAGACCCTCATATTACACAGTACAGTGGACCCCTGAGTTTCGGTCACCTCAGAAATCGAACAATTATGTAAGTGTAATATTGTAAGTGTTTTTGTAAGTGTATTTTTGGGGGTCTGAAATGGACTAACCTACTTGACATTATTCCTTAAGGGAGTAAATTCATTCGGTAATGGCACTTGAGGAGCCTTCTGGAATGAAATATGACCGAAACTCGGGGGTCCACTGTAGTTTCGTTCCTGAAAATGCTGTGTTAGATAAATCTGTGTTATATAAACTGAAGAACTTAGGGGACATCCTAGGACATCCCCCCCTCTCCCCCCACCAAAAAAAAAGCCAAATAACTTTTTTTTTTTTTTAGACATCCAGAGCTTACAAAAATGAAAATGATAATGTTTTTGTTGCTTAAGACTACAAATGCAAGAGAAATAATTTTTTTTTTTTCAACAAGTCAGCCATCTCCCACCGAGGCAGGGTGACCCAAAAAGAAAGAAAATACTTTCATCATCATTCATCACTTTCACCTCACTCGTACATAATCACTGTCTTTGCAGAGGCGCTCAGATACCAAAACTGAGAATAAGTCCCTCCCTGCTGTCACTATCCCAGACCCCTCCTTTAAAGTGCAGGCATTGTACTTCCCATTTCAAGGACTCAAGTCCAACTAAATCAATTAACTGGTTTCCCTGAATCCCTTCACAAAATGTTACCCTCCTCACACTCCAACAGCTCGTCAGGTCCCAAAAACCATTTGTCTCCATTCACTCCTATCTAACACGCTCACACATGCTTACTGGAAGTCCAAGCCCCTCGCCCACAAAACCTCCTTTACCCCCTCCCTCCAACCTTTTCGAGGACAACCCCTACCTCGCCTTCCTTCCCCTACAGATTTATACGCTCTCCAAGTCATTCTACTTTGATCCATTCTCTCTAAATGACCAAACCACCTCAACAACCCCTATTCAGCCCTCTGACTAATACTTTTAGTAACTCCAAACCTCCTCCTAATTTCCACTCTGAATTTTCTGCATAATATTTACACCACACATTGCCCTTAGACAGGACATCTCCACTGCCTCCAGCCGCCTCATCGCTGCATCATTTGCAACCCATGCTTCACACCCATATAAGTGTTGGTACCACTATACTTTCGTACATTCCCTTCTTTGCCTCCATGGATAACGTTTTTTGTCGCCACAGATACCTCAACGCACCACTCACCTTTTTTCCTTCAAATTCAAATTCAAATTCAAATTCTTTATTTCTAGTAATATACAGAGTGGGGTGTAATTATAGTAATGTACATTTTATGAAGTAGATATTACAAGATGGCCAATAATATGCCTAGGTATGCCTAGGCTTTTCAGGCAGTCTTATGATAGGTCTTACTCAATAGTGACACAATGATTATACTGATAGTAAGGTTAGGTAATTGTAGTGATTAATTAGGTTTACAATATTGAGGTATTGAAATTTAAACATTTAAGAATTAAACAATTAGTTTAAAGAATTTAACAATTAGTTTGTATATTAATGGTAAAGGTGATGTATTGGCATAATACCGTTTCTATATTGGAGTGTCTTAGGCAAACTTATGACTAGCTTAAGAATTATGAAGCAATAGTTGTATTAGAATTTTGGTCAGTCATGTGAAATTAAGGGGAATCACGGATATCAGTAAATGTCTTTTGCTGTGGATATGTGCAAGATAAAGTAGTTTTCATGTGGTTAGCTACAGGTTGGGTGCGTAAGTGAGATAAGATGTTTTTTAACGGTGCTTTTGAAAGTGGAGATGTGTCTGCAGTTCTAGAGTTTTCAAACAGGGAGTTCCAGATTTTAGGCCCTTTTATGCGCATTGAATTTTTGTATAGATTTAGTCGGACACGGAGAATGTCAAAGAGATGTTTGTCTGGTATTATGTCTATGGGTCCTGTCACAACTGTCAAGAAGGTGTTTTAGCTCAGGGTTAAAGTTGGAATTTATGGTTCTATAAATGTAGATAGCAGAGTAGTAAGTATGGATGTTCTGAACAGTGAGTAGGTTTAGGTCTTTGAAGAGTGGGGGGGGTGCTGCCTAGCGTTGGATTGCGTGATAATTCTTACTGCGGCTTTTTGTTGGGTTATTATTGGCTTTAGGTGGGTAATTGCTGTTGATCCCCATGCACAAATGGCATATGTGAGGTAGGGATAGATGAGTGAATAGTATAGTGTGAGTAGCGCTGATTGTGGTACATAATACCGTATCTTAGAGAGGATCCCTACAGTTTTGGACACTTTCTTTGTTATGTGTTGGATATGGGTGCTGAATTTCAGGCTGCTGTCAAGGTGAAGGCCCAGGAACTTGCCCTCGTTATGTCTAGCAATAGGTGTAGAGTTGATCTTAATGTTTAATTGTGGATCATCTGTTCTGTTGCCAAACATAATATAGAAGGTATTATCAGTGTTGAGTGTAAGTTTATTGGCTGTCATCCATGTTGTTATTTTTATTAATTCGTCGTTAACAATGGTATTAAGCGTGGCAAGGTTTGTGTGGGAGATGACATTAGTTGTGTCGTCAGCAAAGAGTATTGGTTTCAGGTGTTGTGATACAATGGGAAGATCATTGATGTATAAGAGGAAGAGCAGGGGACCAAGGACACTTCCCTGCGGTACGCCGGTGTCTAGTGGTAGTGTCGTGGAGGATGTGTCTTTAATAGTGACATACTGGTACCTATTAGTGAGGTAGGATTTGAGGTATGCTAGTGCATGACCTCTTATTCCATAGTGGTCAAGTTTGTGGAGTAGGATTCCGTGGTTTACTGTGTCAAAAGCTTTCCTTAAGTCAATAAAAAGTCCTAGTGGATATTCCTTATTTTCAAGTGCTGTGTAAAGCAGGTCTATCATTTTTACTATTGCATCGTTAGTGCTTTTATTTTTCCTGAAGCCAAATTGGCAGGGGTTGAGTATGCTTTGTGTCGTTATAAACGAGTATAATCTCTTGTGCACAAGTTTCTCGAATATTTTGGATAGCAATGGTAGATTTGATATAGGCCTATAGTTATTTACGTCTGTAGGGTCACCACCTTTGTGTATTGGTGTAACCCTTGCTGTTTTGAGTAGTGTTGGGAAGGTGCTAGTTTCTAATGATTTGTTAAAAAGTAAAGAAATAGGATATGAAAGGACATGAGCAGCTCGTTTGTATATTAAGGGTGGAACTTGAGACAGATGTCCTGATTTATTTTTAAGTGACTTGATTATCATGGAGACTTCAGTGGGTTCTGTAGGTGCAAGATATAAGGAGGATGGGAAATTCCCATCTAGGTAATCACTTGCTCGGGCATTGGTATCTGGAATTTTACTAGCAAGATTTGATCCTATAGTTGAGAAGAAGTCATTTATCTTGTTTACTGTATCAATAGGCTGTAGTGGTGTTTCGTTTGGTTTAGTTAGGACAATATCCCTATTTTTTTTCAATTTGTGGGTGCCCATAATCTGTGAGAGTGTTTTCCAGGTCTTTTTATATCTCCTCTTGTTTCAGTGAATCTGCTGGAGTAGTACAATTGTTTGGCTTTTTTATTAGTTTGGTGAGAACTGATGAATAGTGTTTAACAAACTCCTTATGTATGAATCCCCGTCTATATTGCTTCTCATATTGATGTTTCTTATTAATGGATTTTAGTAAGTTGTTAGTTAGCCATGGGCAGCCTAACCGTTTATTCGTAATCTGTTTCATTTTTATAGGACAATGTTTGTTGTATAGTCTATGTAATTTATTAAGAAAGGTGTCTGTCCACTCATCGATACACTTGGCATTTGGGAATTCTATAGCCCAGTCAACTGTGTCTAGCTCTGTTGTGAAGTTATTTATTGAAGCTTGGTCATGGAGTCGGAATGAAACTTTGGTGTATTCTAGGGCGGTTTACTAATGTTTGTTAAGAGGAAGGTTGGGTAGTGGTCTGTGGTGCTGTCTGTTATTATCCCCGATTTAAGGGGGGCTAGGATATTGGTCCATATATGGTCGATTATGGTTGCACTCGTATCAGTAAGTCTAGTTGGTTTGGTTATTGTTGGTATGAGAAGTGTGTTGTTCATATTGTTGATGAAATCGGTTACTGGCTGGTCATCTGGTAGGCCAAGGTTGATGTTGAAGTCTCCAGCTAAGATAAGGTGGTGTTTGTTCAATTGGTTGTTTGTTATTTGCGTTTTTAGTTGATCGCTAAAATTTGGGATGTTTGTATGAGGCATCCGGTAAATGGCCCCGATGGTTATGGGAGTCTTAAGGTTTTGTGCAGTAAATTTAGCAAAAATATCTTCTCCATATTCATCATTATATCAAATGGTGTCACAGCAGGATATTTCATTAGAGTAATAGAATGCAATACCTCCCCCCGCTTGATGTGGTCTGCAGTTGTGTATTGCTGTGTATCCTGGCAGCGAGTAGATATCTATTGTATCCTGCTTAAGCCAGGTTTCAGTAAGGACAATACATGTGAAGGTTGTTTTTAGGGAACCAAGGAGGGCAAGGAGGTAATCATAGTGTTTGCTTAAGGATCGGACATTGTAGTTAAGAACTGTTATACTTTTAGTAGTGTTTAGGACAGTGTGGGCTTGTGATGCTGTGTAGTAGAGGCAGTTATTTTCCAGTAAATTTTGAATGGGTGTTTGATTAAATAGGTTTAGATCAGGGTCGACGTGATCATTCATCATTTAGGTTAAATAGTGATTTTGTTATATCATGTATAGTGTGGTGAGTTATAGTACTGATATCTGTTGTAAGGGGATGTTTTGGTAAGTATATAACTAATGCACATTGGTCAAATAGAGTATAGTAACAAATAAACATAGTGGTCTTGGTATTGAGTATGTATTAAGCTAGTATGAAATAAAAAAATAGATATAAACTAATAAGAAACAATTATCAACACAGCCAGACTGTAGCACCAATGAGTTTGGTATTGGTTATGTATTAAGCTAGAATGAAATATAGTACAGTAAAATTAAAGAAAAATTTAGATATAAACTAATAAGATTAAATTACTAATAACAATGTAGCACCAATGAGTTTGGTATTGGTTATGTATTAAGCTAGAATGAAATAAAGTACAGTAAAAACTTACAAATTTAGTTAAACTAATAAGTTTAAGTTACAAAATTGGGTAGCACCAATGAGTTTGGTGTTGGTTATTTAATAAGCTAGAAGGTAATTAGATATAAACTAATAAGATAAAATTACTTATAACAATGTAGCACCAATGAGTTTGGTAATGGTTATGTATTAGGCTAGAATGAAACAAAGTACAGTAAAAATTACAAATATGGATAAACTACTAAGTTTAAATTTCAAAATTGTGTAGTACCAATGAGTTTGGTGTTGGTTATTCAATAAGCTAGAATGTAATTAGGTGAACTAGATATTACTTATGATATTAATAGATAATAAGATAGTTGTAGCACAAGACTGTTATAAGAGTGTTGATACCACTATACTTTCGTACATTCCCTTTGCTTCCATGGATAACGTTTTTTGTCTCCACAGATACCTCAACGCACCACTCACCTTTTTCCCTTCATCAATTCTATGGTTAACCTCATCCTTCATAAACCCATCCACTGACAAGTCAACTCCCAAATATCTGAAAACATTCACTTCTTCCATAATCCCTCTCTCCAATGTAATATCCAATTTTTCTTAATCTAAATCGTTTGATACCCTCATCACCTTACTCTTATCTTTGTTCACTTTCAACTTTTTACCTTTACACACTCTCCCAAACTCGTCCACTAACCTTTGCAACTTTTCTTTAGAATCTCAAATAAGCACAGTATCATCAGCAAAAAGTAACTGTGTGAACTCCCATTTTGTATTTGATTCCCCATAATTTAATCCCACCCCTCTCCCCATCTATAAATATATTAAACAACCATGGTGACATTACACATCCCTGTCTAAGACCTACTTTTACCGGGACATAATCTCCCTCTCTCCTACACACCTTAACCTGAGCCTGACTATGCCCATTAAAACTCTTTACAGCATTTAGTAACTTACTACCTATTCCATACACTTGCAACATCTGCCATATTGCTCCTCTATCCACTTTATCATATGCCTTTTCTAAATTCATAAATGCAATGGAAACTTCCCTTCCTTTATCTAAATACTGTTCACATATATGCTTCAATGTAAACACTTGATCTACACATCCCCTACCCACTCTAAAGCCTCTAATTCTTACCTTTAATTCTTTCAAAAATAACCCTAACATACACTTTACCTGGTATACTCAGTAAACGTATTCCCCTATAATTCTTACAATCTATTTTATCCCCCTTCCCTTTATATAAAGGAACTATACATGCTCTCTGCCAATCCCTAGGTACCTTTCCCTCTTTCATACATTTATTAAACAAAAATACCAACCACTCCAACACTATATTTCCCCTGATGTTATACCTCCCTGGCCAGTGCATGAAATTACCGCCTCCCTTTCTTCATCGACATTTAAAAGTTCCTCAAAATATTCCCGCCATCTACCCATTACCTCCAGCTTCCCATCTACTAACTCCCCCACTCTGTTTTTAACTGACAAATCCATTCGTTCCCAAGGCTTTCTTAACTTGTTTATCTCACTCCAAATTTTTTTCTTATTTTCAGCAAAATTTCTTGACAGAGCCTCTCCCACTCTTTCATCTGCTCTCCTTTTACACTCTCTCACCACTCTCTTCACCTTTCTTTTACTCTCTATATACTTTGCTCTTCTATTAACACTTCTGTTTTGTAAAAACCTCTCATAAGCTACCTTTTTCTCTTTTATCACACCCTTTACTTCTTCATTCCACCACTCACTCCTCTTTCCTCCTGCACCCACCCTCCTATAGCCACAAACTTCTGCCCCACATTCTAATACCCTGCCTCGGTGGGAGACGGCCGACTTGCTGAAAAAAAAATATATATATATATATATATATATATATATATATATATATATATATATATATATATGTCGTGCCGATTAGGTAAAACTGGTCAATTAGCAAGAACTCATCTAAAATTAAGTCCTTTCTAAAATTTTCTCTTATACGTTTAAAGATATATTTTTTTCATTTATGTTAATGTAAAAATTTATAATTTTGTACCAAGAGAAACTTTGAAAACCTACCTAACCTTATTACAACAAGCGCAATTTAATTTAGCCTAACCCAACTAAATATATTTTAGATACGTTAACATTAATTTAATAATAAACAAACGCAATGAAATATATTTTTTCGTTATGTTCAGAATGATTTTCGCGAAATTATTGCATACACAAATTTTCACTTATCTTATATGGCAAGGAGAGCGTTGCTATTTAAGCCAAAATCGGAAGTTTTACCTAATCGGCACGACATATATATATATATATATATATATATATATATATATATATATATATATATATATATATATATATATATATATATATATATATATATATATATATATATATATTTTACGAGGCATCTGCCAGGTGTGCCATAGTGAATGTGCACTCAATCCCTCTACGGGCAACATCCGTGCACACAATGGATGTCTAGGCTCCAGGAGGGCTCCAAATGGGAACAGCCAACAGACCCTCCCAGCAGACAGAGCTGACAGCCACCCTGACTTCACCTCTACAGAGGACCTAAAAGCTGCAATCAAATTAACATCCACCAGGACGCTGACACACATCCCCAAAGCAGCTTGCCATGAAGCTGCCAGTAAATTCGCTGACCTCTTGAAGAAAGTCAACGATGCTCCTGCAGACAATGGATCCTGGCACAACCTACTGCTTTTTGGCAATGCCTGTTTGGCTGTCCCACCAAGGAGGGACAAGTCACTAGCTACATCTGTTATCAGGGCAATAAATGCATTCCCTAGAGATGACAACCTTGTCCGTATCCCCGCCAGGGCGTCAAACACCCGCCAGGCAAATGTCAACAACAGGACACCTGACGCCTCAAAAATCAGGGCCCACATTAGCAGAAAAATAGAAGAGGGTAATACTATCGGAGCACTGAGGCTTATAACCAGTGAGGATACCATCGCTCCTAAGGATATCATTACAGCACAAGCCCTGAAGGACAAACATCCACCCAGAGCTCCCAGTATCAACATTGGCCCCCTTGACATTCCAGCAGGGGAAGAACATTTAACCTTACGGGACGCCGATGTGTATAAAGCTGCTATGTCTTTCCCACAGGGCTCAGCAGGAGGTTTCACTGGTTTAAGGCCACAACACTTAAAACAAATGCTCAATCCAGGTCTTGGTGAGGTCTCTGAGAGATTGTTGTCTGAACTCACCAAATTTTCCAATGGGTGCCTGGCTGGTAGTGTCCCACAGGCCATTAGACCCCTTTTCTTTGGTGCCTCAATGTGTGCCCTCCGGAAAAAGGATGGAGGAATCAGGCCCATTGCAGGGCAACACCCTTCGGCGCCTAGTTGCCAAGGCTGCAGTACGAAGGGTGAGTCAAGATGCTGCCTCAATGTTGAAACCAACCCAGCTCGGTTTTGGTGTTCAACAAGGCTGTGAAGCAGCTGCCCATGCAGCACGAGTATACATCAACAACATGTCCAATGAAAAAGCCTTAATCAAATTGGACTTTGCCAATGCTTTCAACTCAGTCAGAAGGGATGCTGCCTCCAAGCAGTTTCTAGGCACTTTCCTTCCTCTATCCCTTCATAGAATCGTGCTATAGTGTGGCTTCTAAACTTTTGTTTGGGGACCATGAAATTGACTCGTGTGAGGGTGTGCAACAGGGGGACCCTCTTGCTCCCTTTCTATTCTCTCTAGCCATCAAGGATGTCACAGAAGCATTGTCCAGTGA
Organism: Cherax destructor; assembly: GCA_009830355.1. Taxonomy (NCBI): domain Eukaryota; kingdom Metazoa; phylum Arthropoda; class Malacostraca; order Decapoda; family Parastacidae; genus Cherax; species Cherax destructor. Next base: position 2,443 of record WNWK01028483.1, on the reverse strand, counting down.
GCTCAATATCTGGTTCTTGGATGATGGCACCCTAGCTGGCACTACACAATCTCTCCTAGGAGACATCAGGAAAATTAAAGATATGGTAGGTAGCCTGGGCCTATCTTTAAACCCCACCAAATGTGAGATAGTTTCCACCAATCCACAGATGATCCAGGACATTAGGGTTGTTTTACCAGGGGCACGAGCCATCGATCCAGCCAACAGCACTCTCCTTGGTGCTCCTCTCGGGCCCAATGCCATTGATCTGATCCTGAAAAAAAAATCTCGACCTCAGGACGATGGAAGGTAGGATGAAAGACATCGATACACATGATGCCTTCTACCTACTCACCAGGTGCCTGTCAATCCCAAAACTTACATACTTCCTGAGATGCTCCCCAGCCTTCAACAGCCCGAAACTCAAGGAATATGACTCTCTCCTCAAGACCATGCTAGAGAGTGTATTGAATCTTTCCCTCGAAGAGGGACAGTGGTTGCAAGCCTCACTTCCAGTCAGACTTGGGGGGCTGGGAGTACGCAAATCCTCCCAGATTGCCCTACCAGCCTTCTTATCCTCTTCCATAGCATCAAATGAGCTAATAAAACAAATTCTTCCAGACAACCTCAGTGATTCAGCAGGAATACAGGACCCTAGCTACACCAGTGCCATCACTGAATGGGAGACTCTTGCTGCTCCAACACCAAAACCTAGTGAAGAACTGGCCTACAAACAGTCAGGCTGGGACGGCCCCATCGCTGAAAAGATACTTACTTGCCAATATGCTCAGGGCCGTAACATCAGACAGGGAGACTGCCCGTCTCCTAGCCGTGAGTGCACCTCACTCTGGGGACTTCCTCCAAACAGTTCCCATTTCGGCCATGGGAACACGCCTCGACCCTAAGACCCTTCGTATAGCAGTGGCTCTGTGCCTTGCTGCCCCAATTCACACGGAATATACGTGTATTTGCGGCGATGCGCAAGCCGACCAATATGGTCTACATGGTCTTAACTGTTCTAAAACCAAGGGTTGGCATGCAAGACACAATGAGGCCAACGACATCATAAAGAGAACCCTTGCTACAGCTGGATGCCCAGCCGAGAGAGAGCCTCGATCACTAGCAGCCAACAACGCCCACAACCCAGCAAACCGCCCCGACGGGATCACCACCTATCCTTGGAAGAATGACAAGCTCTTAGCATGGGATTATACCTGTGTGTCGACACTGGCTGACACCTACATCCATCACAGTGTAGGGTGACAGGGAGGAGCTGCTGACCACAGAGAGGAGTACAAGATCGGCAAGTACAGGGACATAAGCCAACAGTATAAATTTGTCCCAGTGGGATCAGAGACCTTGGGAGCGTGGGGAAAAAATGCAACACGTTTCCTTAAAGAACTGGGTTCCAGACTCATCGACACCACCAGGGACCCAAGGGCAGCCACGTTCATGTTCCAGCGTCTCAGCATGGCCATCCAGAGGGGAAATGCATGCTGCATACTTGGCTCGCGTCCGGCTTCGGAGGAGCTGGAGGAGATTCATAATCTTTGACATATTGTACCATTGTATTCATGTTCATGTTTGTGTTTTCTATAAATGTATTCTGTCTATTAATAAAGCATTTAATATATATATATATATATATATATATATATATATATATATATATATATATATATATATATATATAAATGTGTGAAAATCTAACTGAAGATATGTAAAATATAAATATAATTTATTTTAAATAATATTGAATAAATTTAAACTGATCTTCGAAATATTTACTAGTAAATGGCAAATAATTTTTTTTAAGTAGTTTAAGTTACAAAATTCATAACAGTTTGTTTGAGCATTAAACAGTCTACAATACAATTTTCCATGTATAATAAAAATCATGCAATGTACAATATGTAATACACAAAAAGTATTAAACTAGACAAAATGGCATTAGTTCAAATTTCGTATATAACATAAGACAGTATGTATGTGAGGAGAGTTAATATAACGTACAAGTATTCTGAAATACAATAAAGCATTTCAGTAAAGTAATAAAAGAAAGTAGTAGTACACAAATTAATTGAAAAAATATGTTAAGTAAAGCCAGGATTAGATTTCTGATATTCAAGTTATCTTGAATTCTAAAACTGAAGGTTCTCGTTCCTTTTGCAGTAATTTAGAAATAAAATAAACTTGATGAATGACTGAGTCTTGGAATGAATTATGATTGTACTTGATGAATGACTGAGTCTTGGAATGAATTATGATTGTACTTGATGAATGACTGAGTCTTGGAATGAATTATGATTGTACTTGATGAATGACTGAGTCTTGAAATGAATTATGATTGTATTTGATGAATGACTGAGTCTTGAATGAATTATGATTGTACTTGATGAATGACTGAGTCTTGGAATGAATTATGATTGTACTTGATGAATGACTGAGTCTTGGAATGAATTAT
>WNWK01028482.1:0-25338 GCA_009830355.1 Cherax destructor | reverse complement strand
ACATATTATTCCTCCAAACAGTATCTCCTGCTAACTGTTTCTCGTTGATCCACACCAACAACAACCTTTCCACATTTTCCACCACTTGTGGTCTCTGTTTTGTGATCACAGATGCCCCTTTTTGCAACAACAGCTTCCTTGATTTTACTTGAATATTTCTTATCCACAATGGTAGCGATGGTAGAATAGGGTTTACCATACAGCCTGGCTAGCTCACTGATACGCACTCCACTTTCATATTTTTCTATTATCTCCTTCTTCACTTCTATCGTACATATATTTCTGTTCCTCTTTGCCACAGGCTTAGCACTAGGATCTTTCCTTGGACCCATGGTAGCTTATTTAGCAGTTGCAAGCACTAAAACAGCAGGGGAATAATGACAATATACTGGTATGAATGCGTGGGTGTGGGGGGGTGGTCGCCTCGCTTGTAAACACAGCACTGACGCTCCTGGAGTGCGCGCTCAGCTGGGCGCCAAGCGGACAGGTCCGGCACGAATGTCGGTAAACGAAGCAAACATCGTAAACCACAAACAAATTTCTTACGTTATAAATATCGGTTACCGAAAATAACGTAAGGTGATAACATCGTAAACCGGGGTTCCACTGTATTTGTTTTAGAGGGAGGTGCTAAACCCATAGCAGTTGTGTATTATTATTATTATAAAAAAAAAAATGAGCTGTATAACCCCTGTGGTTTAGCGCTTCTATTTGATTATAATAATAATATAAAAAAATGAAGCGCTAAACCTACAAGGGTCATACAGTGCAGCAGGGCAGGGAAAGAATACATACTGGGGTATTGGGTAGCAAGAGGGAGAGGTGATATTATTAGGGTCATACAGTGCAGCGGGGCAGAGGAAAGTGCAGTGGTAGAGGGTAGCAAGAGGGAGAGGTAGAAAGGGTTGTGAGGAGTGGTAGAGGCAGCATCAAAGTTTGTGCAGTAACTCAGTTGCTGTCAAAAAGTCAATGAGAGTGTCTGAGTTAAAGGTTGGTCCATCAGCAAGGAGGGAAGATAAAGTAAGGGCATTAGAGGAGCGGTTCCCTTGTTGGTTTAGCGCTTTATTTTATTAAAATAATTAGAGCGGTGACAACATCCAACGTAAATTCTGCGTGCTCGTTGATAGAGTGGACAGTTCAACAGAATATGGCTAACAGAAACTGGAACCTGACAAGTTTCACAGAGTGTAACAGAGTGCCACTCCACAAGATACCCATGAGTAAGACTAGTGTGTCCGATATGAAGACGGGAGAGTGTAGTCCCTCAACCATGGCATCGATGGCAATAAGATGGCCAGAAACTTATACAGTGGTACCTCAGCATACGAACAGCTCCCAACTCGAACAATTATGTAAGTGTATTTTTGTAAGTGCTTTTGTAAGTGTATTTTTGGGGGTCTGAAATGGATTACAGTGGTCCTTCGGTTTTCGCCAAAAATTAGTTCCAGAATGCTGCTCAAGTGCCATTACCGAACGAATTTACTTCCTTGAGAAATAATGTCATGTAGGTTAGTCTATTTCAGACCCCCAAAAATACACTTGCAACAGCACTTACAAAAATACACTTACATAAATGTTCGAGTTTGGAGATGCAGGAAAACCGAGGGACCACTGTAATCTAATTTACATTATTCCTTATGGGAACAAATTCGTTTGGTATCAGCACTCGAACAGCCTTCTGGAACGAAATAAGCTGTATGACCCCTGTGGTTTAGCGCTTCTTTTGATTATTATAATAATAATAATAATGGAACGAAATAAGCTCGTAACCCAAGGTACCACTGTACTTGGTTAAATAGAATGTAATTTATTATGTAGCAGATCAGACCAATGTTGTTGCCACCGCTAACCAGACTAAAAGTTGAAGAGACCTAAATGAATTTTTTATGAGAGTGCCACAGAACCTGGTAGACGCAAGCCTATCTGACATTACCCTGACGCCACATGACTTTGAAAAGGCGATAAATGACATGCCCATGCACTCCGCTCCAGGCCCAGACTCGTGGAACTCGGTGTTCATCAAGAACTGCAAGAAGCCCCTATCACGTGCTTTTAACATCCTATGGAGAGGGAGCATGGACGCTGGGGTCGTCCCGCACTTACTAAAAACAACAGACATACCCCCACTCCACAAAGGCGGCAGTAAAGCAATGGCAAAGAACTACAGACCAATAGCGCTAACGTCCCATATCATAAAAATCTTTGAAAGGGTTCTAAGAAGCAAGATCGCCACTCATCTAGATAACCATCAATTACACAACCCAGGGCAGCATGGGTTTAGAGCAGGTCGCTCCTGTCTGTCCCAACTACTGGACCACTATGACATGGTCCTGGATGCTCTAGAGGACAAACAGAATGCAGATGTTATATACACAGACTTTGCAAAAGCCTTTGATAAGTGTGACCATGGTGTGATAGCCCACAAAATGCGTGATAAAGGAATAACAGGAAAAGTTGGTAGATGGATCTATAATTTCCTATCAAGTAGAACACAAAGAGTAGTAGTCAGCAGAGTAAAGTCTGAGGCAGCTAATGTGAAAAGCTCTGTTCCACAAGGCACAGTACTCGCTCCCATCCTGTTCCTCATCCTCATATCGGACATAGACAGGGATATAAGCCACAGTGCCGTGTCTTCCTTTGCAGATGACACCCGAATCTATATGACAGTGTCCACCGTTGAAGACACTGCAAGACTCCAAGCAGACATAAACCAAATCTTTAAATGGGCTGCAGAAAACAATATGAAGTTCAATGATGAGAAATTTCAATTACTCAGATACGGAAAACGTGAGGAAATTAAAATCTCATCGGAGTACAAAACTAATTCCAACCACACAATAGAGCGAAAAACTAATGTCAAAGACCTGGGAGTGATCATGTCAGAGGATCTCACCTTCAAGGACCATAACACCGTAGCAATCGCATCTGCTAGAAAAATGACAGGATGGATAATGAGAACCTTCAAAACCAGGGATGCAAAGCCCATGTTGACACTTTACAAATCGCTTGTTCTATCTAGGCTGGAATATTGCTGCACACTAACTGCACCTTTCAAGGCAGGTGAAATTGCTGACCTTGAAAATGTGCAGAGAACCTTCACGGCACGCATAACTGCGATAAACCACCTCAATTACTGGGAACGCTTGAAGTTTCTAAACCTGTACTCCCTAGAATGCAGGCGGGAGAGATACATTGTTATATACACGTGGAAAATTCTCGAGGGATTAGTACCAAACTTGCACACGAAAATCACTCTCTACAAAAGCAAAAGACTCGGCAGGCGATGTAACATCCACCCAATGAAAAGCAGGGGTGCCACTAGCACGTTGAGGGACAACACAATAAGTGTCAGGGGCCCAAGATTGTTCAACTGCCTCCCAGCATACATAAGGGGGATTACCAACAAACCCTGGCTGTCTTCAAGCAGGCACTGGACAGGCACCTAAAGTCGGTACCTGACCAGCCAGGCTGTGGTTCGTACGTTGGACTGCGTGCGGCCAGCAGTAACAGCCTGGTTGATCAGGCTCTGGTCCAACATGAGGCCTGGTCACAGACCGGGCCGCGGGGGCGTTGACCCCTGGAATTCTCTCCAGGTAAACGGTTGCGAAGGTGGGTAGCAATTACAGCAAAATAATCTGTGAATTGAACACCTCTTTATGAAACTGGGAGGTCATGTATTGTTGACTGCACAGCAGTGTTTGCCTGTTCATTGCCCTATACGTCAACATATCTGGGGACCCAACTAAAAACAATATCTTTGTGCTTGCTAGAGATGTTGTGTAACCAAAATTGGATACAAAGAACCAGGGGATGAGGTGAATAAAATTTTCATATAGCCTGTAAACCACTAAGGGAGTCTGAAACTACCACAAATGGTGACATAGGCATAGATGCAATACGGATAAACACTACAAAAATGGCATACAATTCGGCCGTAAAAATGGTAGCCAAGGATAATAAATGCGCTCGCACGATGCTGTCCGGAGTTAGTTTGATATCTTTATTATGCACCCCATACCCATGGTGTGGGCGGTAGTCAAAAGATTACAGAGGTACATAATGGGTCCAGGGACTGGACCTCAAAGTTTGATAGCTGAGCAAGTTACAAAGGTAATGAACTCAGATGGTCACAATCATGACAAGTTACAAAGGTATTTGCAGATTACAGAGGTATATATAGGGTCCAGAGACTGGACCCCAAAGTTTTGATAGCTGAACAAGGTACAATGGTAATGAATTCACTAGTTACAAGGTAATGCTGTCCGGAAACACTGCTGTGAATCAGACGCTGTCAGAAGACTTGGAACCATCGGTGTACACTGCAATGGCATGAGAATGAGACCGGAAGTGGTTAAGAAAAAAGGAGCGAGAAACCACCATAGGCAGTTGGGCTTTTGTGCATGGCAGTGGGGAAGAACAGATACAAACTGTTGGAACTTCCCAGGGGAAAGGAAAAAGTTAAGACGCTACATGAACATAGAAAGGCGGCAACTGAAGAGAAGACGAGTGAATGTAGACGAAGAGAAAAGGGCTGGAGTAAATGGGCAACAAACAAATAAGAAACTTCTACTAACATCCGTTACTATCCTATACATACATGGAAGATTGTGGAGGTCATGAAAGTAAACAAAATAGTAGAGGCAATCGTGGCAATAGCATCATGGCGATCGGTCAAGGATGGAATATTCGCCTCTGCATAGAGGCTCTCAACATGTGAAGAGCGAAAAGCACCGAGGCATAAACGTAATCCCTGGTGATGGATGGGATCAAGACTAGAAAGAGTTGCAGGAGAGGCTGCTGAATATATATGGTCGCCATAATCTAGTTTTGATAAAATTAGGACAGAATGCAGGCAAAGGAGAGTTCTACGGTCAGCCACCCATGAAAGATGAGCAAGGGTTTTAAGGAGGTTCAGTCGGCTATGACAAGTTGCCTTCAAGGATGTAATGTGAAGTATCCAGGATAACTGATGGTCAAACAGAAGGCCGAGAAACCTGACAGTATCACATTCTGGGACAAGCGAGCCATATAGGTACAATGGATTAGCAGGGATGATTGAAGGTCTAGTGAAAGTAATTCCATGTTTTAGTACTAGAAATTTAAACCAATGAGTAGTGGCAAAATTGGAAACATTGTTGACTGCATGGTGGAGAGAAACTGCAATGAGGCGATAGTCAGTGCCTGAATAAGCTACAGCAGTTATCAACATAGTGATGAGCGCTGTATAACCCCTGTGGTTTAGCGCTTCTATTTGATTATAATAATAATAATAACATAGTGATGACCAAATATTAGATGGAAGAATAGATGCCAGATCATTTATAGCAAAGAGAAAAAAGGTGGTGCTCAGGACACATCCCTGAACACAGAAATGTCTCTCAGATAAGAAATTCTTAAGGAAAAATGGCAGATTGCCTTGGAGGCCTAAGGAGTGGGTCTAGGCCAAGATGTTATATCTCCAAGTTGTATCATATGCCTTCTCAAGATCAAAAAAGATGGCGATAACTGAGTGGTTATTTGCAAAGGCATTATGAACATACATATCTAAGGAAAGTATGGAATCAATAGTAGAACAGCCCTTACGAAAGCCATATTGTCTAGTGGAGAGACTATTGTGTGTCTCTAAATACCACATCAAACGTCTATTTACCAGACGTTCCATCACCTTGCAAACTGCATTGGTAAGAGCAATGGGACGATAGTGGGAGGCATCATGTCCCATAATACCTGGTTTATGGAAAGGGAGAACAATGGCAGATTTCCACAGCTAGGAGAAGAACTCCTTGCGACCAAATAAGATTAAATAGGCGTAAGAGGACAGCAAGGGTGGACTGATGTAAATGCTGGAACATATGAATATGAATGCCGTCAGGCCCAGCTGCCGATGATCGGCAAGCAGTGTGCGTTCACTCCGATTCCAGACGTGTAAAAGGCACATTATAAGATTGGAGGAAAGAAACGAGGGGCACAGATGGAGCCCCTGAGAGATACGGACAAGATGATTACCAATTGTAGTGGCAACGGCAAGAGGGTTTGCTATAGCGACACCGGCAACCTGAAGAATGGGAGCCAGGTCGGGAGAGTATTTGCCACTCAGTTTCCTTACTTTTTTCCAGACTGCACTCATAGAGGAAGCCGAAGTGATGGTAGAAACATAATCCCGCCAACAAGTGCATATAGCTTCATGGATGACATGGCGGGCGACCATTCTAGCCTGCTTAAAATCAAGGAGTCGCTCTGTGGTTCTATTTTACCGATATCTTCCCCACGCAGCGCGCTTTAAATGTACTGCACAAGCACAAGCAGGAGACCACCAAGGCACGCACTTCTGAGAATGCCTGCCCAAGGTTTGTGGTATAGAACGTGAAGCTGCGGTTAAAACTGAGGTCGAGAAGAGGTGTAACAGCTCATTAATGGGGGACGAAGAAGGATCCTCACTAAAAGCAGTTTGACACAAGTAAAGGTCCCAATTCGCTCGGTCAAATTGCCAGCGTTTGCTGCGAGGAGGTGGTGAATACGAATGAGAAGGAGGATTCGAAAATGATCCCTGTCATGCAAGTCCAGGAGGCCAGACGAGGTAAAGTCTAGTGCAGTTGATGAAAAGCAAACCGAGAGATCAGTGCAAGAGAGTGAGTAAGAGGGTCAAAATGGGTGGGAGCACCCCTATTTAAAACACGGAGGAGTAGAGAAGCAAGGAAAGCCTCTAACTGAATGCTGCGCGAGTCACAGTAAGACCCCCAGAGGAAATGGTGAGCATTAAAACTGCCAAGTAACAGAAGGGGTGGCGGTAAGGAAGAAACCAGAAATGCAACATCTGGGATAGATAATGCCCAAGAAGGAGAGAAATACGAAGAACAGACTGTATACACCACTTATTCAAGTAGATGTGGGCTGCAGTGTAAGGCAGCAAAGTATGAACAAAGAGCTGATGGTAAGGTATACCAGTGCGTATAAGAAGCACACTTTCATTAAAGGTTCCATCGGGAAAAGTATCCGATGAATATAACATAGCATAGTCCGAGATGGGATGGATAACAAAGGAGCATAATTTGGGTTCTTGTAAACACAAACGGGAAAACTGGGAGACCAACACCTGAAACTCACCCCGGTTACCTCTGAGGCCTCAGATATTTCACTATAAATAAGCCATGATTTGCAAAGAGAAGGATACAAGTAATCTGAAGGTAGAGGTATCTACAGACTAGAAGGGTTAGAAAAGTCCACATGTGGAGGCAGCGGAAAACAAACAAGAAGCGAAGGGTTGGGACACTGAAGAAAGGAGTTGTGCAGACGGAGAAGAGTGAAGAGGAGGAACAGGAGGTGGATCGGTGTCCAACAATGGTTTAGTCATCTCATTATATTCAGAGATAGCTTTAAGTTTTTCAGACGACAAGGATGTTTGTATGTGGGATGATATTAGAGATAGGAGGAGGAGGGTGAGTAAAGATTGGGGCGACAATAGAATTTACCAAAGTAGGGGATGACGAAAGGTTAGAGGTAACTTGAGAAGAAGCTTGGGAGGGGACAGGAGAGGGAGCGACCTGGGAGGGGACAGGAGAGGAAGAAACTTGGAAGGAGACAGGAGAAGAAGGTAATGTACGATTAGGAGGATGAACCTCCACACTCGCAAGAGAGCCAGTAAAAGGTGAAAAACCAGGTACAGAGACTGGAAAGGAAAAATGTGCAGGTAGAATTAAGTGAAGGAGGGGTCAAATGAGATTTTAACAATGGGGATTTTTGGGGGCTTTGAAGAAGTAGAGGGACGATGGGGAAAAGTTGTTGTGCGAGGTCTTGTAGACATAAACTTGTGAGTGAGAAGAAGAAGAGGTGAGAACAGAATGAGCTGGTGAGGTAGGGACCTCTGAATCCAGGACTGCAAAAAAACTAGAGACAGGGGTGACTGGAAGAGGTGACCACAGAGGAGGCTGTGGAAGTTGGGACCCCAGAGGTTGGGGGTCGTTTAGTAACTCGAGAATAAGAAATATGGAGAAGTCTTCCCTGGAGGCGTAGATGAGAGACTGCCATGGCATAAGGAAAGCCTTCTGTCTCTTTGAACAATGGATTTCTCACTCATTTAAGTAAACTTGGCAATGGCAAGAGTAAGCTGGGTGAGCTTCATTACAATTAAGGCAAGAGGGAGGTAGACTACGTACAAGACATATTGGTATGGTCGTCGTCACCACAGACTGGGCATTCAGCCATGGACCTGCAATATTTCGCTGGATGACCAAAACGCCAGCAATTTCTACTGTTGTGGTGTAGGGATCACATTTCGACCTTGTAAATGGTGTCTTGCAATATAAACCGAGGACGGAAGCTCACGGCAGTCAAAAGTTAAGAGAGCTACATTGCAAAGGTAGCATCTCCGCCTCCTGGCAGGTAGGACACAAGTACGTATCTACTTTGAGGACTGGAAGGTCTTGGAGCTCAAGCTGTTCCAGAATGTCATCACCACATGTGTGGAAATTACATTGGATAATAGTATGAGGTAGAATGACAGTACCACTACAAGAATTGAGAGAATGATGTTTTTCAATTATTACAGGAATAGCATCTATGGTTGTAAGGAGAGAAAGATTGTGAGCTTGGCTAGCATTCTGTACCATGACGATGCATGCAACGCTCTTGAGAGCATGAAAGGATATATTTCTACCAACATGGTGTAGGAGTGCCTTGCTGATACTATGATTGGAAAGATAGTCAGTAGAAGTCAGTTGCAGAGTAAAAAAACTTAGTCCATTGTGTATTTTGAAACAGCATGTAAGGGTAATGAGTGTCATGCCGATCATTTCTGGGCAGAGTGAGAAATAAGCGAAGGAGTATCATCAGTTAATGATCTTGGGCGTTTAGATGTGGGACCGGAGTTGGTCTGACGTGGGATGGGCAGGCGATCCGAAAATTGCTGCACCATAGAGGAAGAAGCCAGAAGCATGGTCAATGAAGCGTGGAGGTCAGATGTATCAAATTAGTCAGGTGGAACCCTGGTACCTGGAGCGGGTGACGAAACGACACCAGCAGAAGGTACAGAGGTATATTACAAAGGTCCAAAAATGGTCAAAGAACGAGGTAGGATCGGAACAAGGTGCAGTAGCAGAAAAGGGCCCGGGAGGAGCTGTTTCATGGATATGGGACTCCATGGTTATGTCACTTCTTTCTTTTTGTTTTTTAGAAAAAAAAAATAAAAAAAGGAACGTGGAGGGATAGCTCTTAGGAGGAATGAAAGGGCCGTAAATCCCCCTCCAAGCCCAAGACCTCAGCACCGCAAGTAGAGCAGATGCAGCATGAAACCCATGCCATACCCTACCCTTCATGCCAGTAAGCCAGCAATCCGGGATAGCAACCTCACATCTACCGAGCCACCTTGGTGGACAAATGAGAGGAAGGCAAGACACCCAAAGCCACCCCCCGGGAGACCGGAGAGGGACTGGGACATCCCCAGTTAGTTTTTAGTTTGATATCTTTATTATGCACCCCACACCCATCCTGTGGGCGGTAGTCAAAAGATTACAGAGGTACATAATGGGTCCAGGGACTGGACCCCAAAGTTATGATAGCTGAGCAAGTTACAAAGGTAATGAACTAACAAGCTACAAATCCCCAGGTGATCCCGATTCCACGGCAAACTACACCACCACCAAGGAACTCAGCGGAATGAGATGAACCACGGCACCCTTTCCCCTACCTAGGAACTAGAGTAACTGTGGGGAGAATCCCAAAGACTGGAAAAAGGAAGGGGATAGGGAAGGGAAAGGGAGAGGAGGAGGAAAGGGGGGATGGGATAGGGAGATAAAAATATTATTATTATTATATTATTATTGGGGGGTAATTAGGTTCGGTCTGAGGAAGACCAAAAGGTCCAATTCCTTAGACCAATAGCCTCTTTACCACGACAAGGAGCCTCCCCTTAAAGAGTAGGGGTTGTGTAACTCTTGGAGAATGGGAGCAAATAGTCTGATTCAATAAGGAAAGAGCAAGTCCAATTTCTTGGATCAAAAGCACCTCATCAGCAGAGGCACCTCCCTTGTGGAAAACATATTTTAAGCAAGAACACACTAATACCATAGGGATTATTTAGTATGTGGAGAATGGAAGGCATTAAAGTTCAGTCTAAGTTCATTTCCTTTGATCAACAGTCCCTTACAAGCATCGAAATACCTCCCTTGGGGGTACTCACCTAATTGTGGTTGCAGGGGTCGAGACTCAGCTCCTGTGTACATATGGGGAAATATTAAACCAGAAGGGGTCATACAGCACATGGGGGTAATCAGGGTTGTGTCAAGAAAATGGTAGCTTCAGTTCTTGGTATAGTTCACATCAGCAGCAACAAGACACCCTCTCTTGTAAAAGTTACAATGCAGTGCACATTGTGTTGTATTTAATTTTGGAAGAATCTGTCAACTAGATGCATTTTAGTCACAGAGTTGTGAGTGTGTTATCCCCATACGTCATAAGCTTAGCCCAGTCTGCCTCAATTCATCCAGAAAAGGAATGCAGAGTGCAGCATAAATTTCTATTATGGGGAGGGCTAAACCTGTAGGGATTATATACAGTACCTGGGGGGAGGCATTCAGGCTTAATTCAGAGAATTGGATCACACATCCAATTCCTTAGATCAAGAGCCCCTCACCAGCATCAAGGAACCTCCCTTGCAGGGCATAAATTTCTAATGCAGTTGAATACTGTATACTGTATCTAAATATTTAAGTATGATGCCAAAGCTGTATGACCCTTGTGGGTTTAGTACCTAGTTATGATTATAATAAGTATGATGAACCACCTTTTGTTTGGAACCTATCAAAATAGACATTTTTCTAGTTAATGCACAGAAATCAGTTCAATAACATTGACAAACTAAAACTTACACAACCCAAAATTAGTGTGAAGCTTCCTTTGAGAAATAAACACTAGTACAGGGTGACCATCACTAATCCGGCATCATTGGGATCTGTAGGGTGCTGGATTAGTGATTTTGCTGGATTACAGAGTGGTTAGGTTAAAATACACTTAACCCAATGGCAATATTTTACACATCGGCGATTTCACCCACTTTACGCCCTATTTTTGTTCCATTCCATTTCACTAGTATTCCTTCTGTTGATTGAGTACAAGAAACCGCCCATTTACCTATATTAACCCTTTGGGGGTCCACAAGCCCTCTCCGAAACTCGTTCTCAGGGTCGCAAATTTTTCGGAAAAAAAATTATTTTTTCTTATGAAATGATAGAGAATCTTTTTCCGATCACAACAACACCAAAATTATGAAAATTTGATCGAAAACTAACGGAATTATGCTTTTGCGAAGTTAGCAGTATCGATGACATTTACGCATCGGCGATTTCGCCCACTTTGAGCCCTATTTTCGGCAAATTCCAATGTTTCAGTCTACTAAAATTATAGCTATTTCGCTAGAATTCCATTTGTTCTATCAATTGAGTACAAGAAACAGCCAATTTACCGATTTCAACTACCCAATAAGGTGGTCAGAAATTCAATTTGGCCAATTTCACAATTTCAAAGATGCCAATTTAAAATAGGCCCAGAATAAATAAGACAGACATTCCTGGACTCAAATAACATTTATCTGTTCATTTGTCACGTCTCCAGGCCCTCTACATTACTTTCGCTTTCCATTGAATTTTTATTCTCACAAAATTTACTGTTATGTATACAACTCATCATTGTAAAAATGGTATAAATAATATCAGCGCACTTGTGCAAGAATATTAGACTACCCAGTTGATGTGTATTGGACGCACCGACCGATAGTTAACCATCGAAAACTACTTTATCTTGCACATATCCACAGCAAAATACACTTATTGATATCTGTGATTCTCCTTAATTGACATTACTAACCACAGCAAAATACACTTATTGATATCTGTGATTCTTTAATTTGCACAGTTCTAACCAAAATTCTGATACAACTATTGCTCCATAATACTTAGCTAGTCATAAGTTTGCCTAAGATACTCCAATATAGAATCTATATTATGCCAATATGTCACCTTTACCATTAACATATAAACTAATTGCTAACTTTTTATACTAATTGTTAAATTCTCAATGTTTAAATTCCAGTACCTAAATTTTGTAAACCTAACCTTACAATCTGTATATCCATTGTATAGCTATTGAGTAAGACCTATCATAAGACTGCCTGAAAAGCCTAGGCATACCTAGGCATATTATTGGCCATCTTGTAATATCAACTTTAATGTATAACTATAAGTACCCCCCACCTTGTATTACATGAAATAAAGGATTTTGATTTTGATTTGATTTGATTTGTTTACTCTTGAACATAGGCAAAAATCGAACATTTTCACTACTTTGCGCTCAGTTTCAAGGTACTTGTCATCGTGAAACCAGTCAAAATTATCTCTATTTCTGTAATATATCATCCATTCTATCAAATGAGACTAAGAAAACGAGAATACAAGCATAAATACCATACGAAAATACACGGTCAGTTTTTTTTCTCATGCACTGTGTGGTGCAGGATTTTTTTTATACTGCGCACACTGACCGCACAGACCCATTCTCTTACATCTAGGCCTACCGGCCTGTTTCTGCTTGATTTGAGGGCGCTAGGAAGAATCTTCAATAAAGGTAAGTGTCATTTTATTATTGTTTTATTCTTCATGTCTCATTGTTTTCTGTATATGTACATCTATATTTCAGGTAAAAAAAAATTGTTTTAATACTTTTGGGTGTCTGGAACAGATTAATTGGATTTAAATTATTTCTAATGGGGAAAATGGTTTCGGAAATCGTCAATTTTGCCATTAGTCACACTCTGGAATGAATTACACTATGTGCTGAATTGTCCACTTATTGAGGAATATAGAGATAGACAGTATAATAACCTATGTGACATGTCAAGATATCTTATTAGTGAAGGTAGGATACCACTTATTCTAAGCAAATTTCCTAAATTTGCTTGTAACAGATAAGTGAACTGTAGATATAAATCCAAATTAATTTCCATGAACGTGCCTATCTGTGCTCATGATAATGCGAGCACAGATGGGCATGTTTGTGGAGCAACTTGCAATGTGAGCAGACTGACTGATGTTGTAGTGGCCAGGCTTAGGCTTGGCTACAGGTACTTCTGACAGTTTGGGAGACAGATGATGATCAAACTAAATGCAAATTATGTGATCAGGCATATGGTCACTGTCGTGAACACTATGTGCTTAATTGTGCACTTATTGAGGAATATAGAGATAGACAATATAATAACCTATGTGACATGTCAAGATATCTTATTCATGAAATATGATACCTGCTTGTAACAGATAATTGAAATGTAGATATGAACCCAAATGTACAATTGTTAACCCCTTTGGGGCCTAGTGCCTAGGCCTTTTGTGTATCCATATGCTCTTGCGCTACCGTCCACAGGATGGATATGGGGTGCACAATAAACTAGCCACTTCGGTGGCAAAATCTAATCTGGAATGAATTAATTACGAAAAACGAGGGTCCACTGTACTTGATCTTCCCTCCTCGCTGATGGCGCCACCTTTGACATAGTACTCCCTCTCTGACTTTTTGTCAGCAACAGATTTATTACACTAACTCTGATTATACTTCCTTTAGCACTCTTCACCGCCCTTAACTCTACCTCTGTTATACTCTTCACCGCCCTTAACTCTACCTCTGTTATACTCTTCACCCTCGCTAGTCTCCAAACAAGCATGTATTTCACTTTTACCACACCCAACCCTGCAGTGCTTAGTTATGATTATAATAATTTACCCTCATCTATCTAGATTTATTGAAAATTAGTCATAATCATTATATTCAGGCTCAAGTCCTGGAGGTGGGAAGAGCAGTGACTGCACTCCATAGGAGGGGTAGGGATGTTGTAGTTGGATAGTACTAATCTGGATTGTGATATTGACACATTTCTGACAAGATAGACTGAATAACAATACATTTTTTCTTTGGGTCATTCTGATTTATCAGAAGCCTACCACTGAGGTTAAAAATGTATATACGTACCTTGTTATATGTAGTACCTAGGGAATTTGAGGCTATCATTGTTTAATATAAGGAAGGAGAGGATACCTCCCTTTTGATCATTTCCTTTACTAGCTTGAAAGGGATAATGATTAATGTAAATAACAAGACTTGTCAAGATTCTTTGCACTACCACTTTTTCTAATACAATATTACATACATAACATGTAATGACAGTAGTTTGGTAGACTATGTACTGGTAGAAAAAAAACTGATGGGTAGACTTCAGGTTGTGAATATTTATATAGGGGCCAATATTATATCAGATAATTTTTTAGTTGTAGCTACAGTAAGAGTAAAAGGTAGATGGGAATCAAGGAAAATGGCATCAGTAAGTAAGAGAGAGGTGAAGGTTTATAAACTAGCAAAGGCAGTTAGGGTAAGATATGAACAACTATTGGAAGATGGGCTAGTGAGAATATGTACAGGCAATGAGGTTGAAGAGGTATGGGGGTAGATTTAAGAATGTTGTGTTAGTGTGTTCAGCAGAAGTGAATGGGTTACAGGAAAGTGGGTGTGGGAGGGAAGAGCGATTGGTGGAATGAGCTAGAGAGAGTAGAGAGAGAAAAAAGGCTGGCAAATGAGAGGTTTTTACAAAGTAGAAGTGATGCAAGGAGGGAAAAGTATATGGAAAGAAAAAGAATGTGGTGAATGAATGTAAAAGGAGAGCAAATGAGAGAGTGGGTGAGATCCTACCAACAAATTTTTCTGAGAATAAGAAAAAGTTTTGGAGTGAGATTAATAAGAAAGCCTTGGGAATGAATAGGTGTGACAGTTAAAAATAGGAGAGGAGAGTTATTAGATGGAGAATTGGAGGAAATATTTTGAGAAATTATTAAATGTTGATGAAGATAAGGAAGCTGTGATTTTGTGCAGGTATATTATTATAATCAAAACTAAGTGCTAAACCCACAAGGGTCATACAGCGCTGCAGGGTAGGGTGTGCTAATGGTTTAATATACTTGGTCTGAGACTAGCAAGAGTGGAGAGTATAATGGAGGTAGAGTTTGTAAGAGCAGTGAGGAGTGCTAAAGAAGTAATCAAAGGTTGTGTAATAAATCTGTTGGTGTCAAAAGGTCAAAGAGGGAGTGTGTGTCAAAGGTGGGACCATCAGCTAGAAGGGAAGATCAAGTATGAGCGGTGACATTGGAGGTAAATTATGCATGCTCGCTTATAGAGTGACAGTCCAAAAGAATACAGTAGAACCTCAAGTTTCGGCCATAATCCGTTCCAGAAGCTCGGCTGAAACTCAAATTGTTCGAAAGTCAAAGCAATATTTCTCATAAGAAATAATGTAAATCCAATTAAGCCATTCCAGACACCCAAAAAAAAAAAAAAAAAAACATTTTTTAAAGACTATAGTTTTACATACACAAAACAATTATAAATACATATACTAGTACAGTGGACCCCCGGTGTTCGTCCATTTTTCGTAACAGAAGACTGTTCAAGTGCCATTACCAACCGAATTTATTCCCTTAAGAAATAATGTAAAGTAGACTAGTCCTTTTAGACCCCCAAAACTACACTTATAAAAGCATTTTTGAAGACTCTTGTTGGCATATGGAAGACAGGGAGGAGAGAGGGAGAACTTACTGTTGTTTGAAAGGGAAATCCTCCACCATAAGGAATTCAGGTATCAAAACCCTATCTGGGGTTACTTTCCTTTTTTGTCTTTTACTGGCACTAGGACCGGCTTGAGTCAGCCAGGATGGAACTGATGGTTGATTTGTTTTTGTCATACATCCTGGCAAGCTCAAGCACACGCACACCACTTTCGTATTTTTCTACAATTTCTTTCTTTAATTCAATCGTGTTTCTCACTTTCTTTACCAAAGGGCTAGCACTAGGAAGTTTCTTTGGGCCCATGGTTAATTATGTAGCAGTCGCACTCAATCAACAAGCACAAAAAACAATGGATTGTTGTGAAATGTTTGGATGAACGCACAGGGTAATGCTCACTCGAGGATAACCAAAGCCAGACTGACTTGCAACGCATGTGTGGGATGCTTTGTGTGGGCGCGGGCAGGCGGATATGTCTGGTATGGCGGCCGAAACTCAAGGTACTGTTCGAAACTCAAGACAAAATTTAAGCAAAAAAAGTGACCGAAACTCAAAATGGCCGAAACTTGGGGCGGCTGAAACTCGAGGTTCCACTGTATGACAAACTGAAATTGGAACCTGGCAATTCGCACAGAGTAGAATTGGGCGCCTCTCCATGAGATACCCATCAGTGAGATGTGTGCACCCAATGCAAAGATGGGAAAGTGTAGTCTCCCAACCATGACATCAATGATAAGAAGACCAGGATCCTAAACTCAGTTTGACAATGTACGTAATTTGTTATGAACCAACTCAGACCAGTGTTGTTGCCAATGGTACCTTTGAAGTATACCTTTGAAGAGTTTCGAGAGTTTCACTATCGGAGCCCGGCCATGATCCAGGCTCGACTGGTGCTTGCCTGGTCAACCAGGCTGTTGCTGCTGGAGGCCCACTGCCCCACATATCCATCACAGCCTGGTTGATCTGGCACCTGGTGAAGATACTTGTCCAATTTCCTCTTGAAGGCTTCTACACTTGTTCCAGCCGTGTTTCTGATATCTTCTGAAAAGATGTTGAATAGTCTGGGACCCCGGATGTTGATACAGTGTTCCCTTATTGTCCCCACCACACCCCTGCTCCTCACTGGGTTTATTTTACACTTCCTCCCATATCTCTCACTCCAGTATGTGTTATGGCAGTGTGCTGATTTGGGACCAGGCCCTCGAGTACTTTCCAGGTATATATTATCATGTATCTCTCTCTCTCCTCTGCTCCAATGAGTACATGTTCAAGATTTGAAGGCGCTCCCATTAATTTAGGTGCTTTACTGGCTCAATGTAAGCCGTAAATGATCTCTAAATTTGTTCCAGCTCTGATATTTCTCCTGCTTTGAACGGGGCCGTCAGCACTGAGCAATATTCTAAATGAGGGAGCACTAGCGATTTGAAGTGTCACCATTGGCATTATTTCCCTTGTTTTGAAAGTTCTCAATACCCACCCCGTCATCTTCCTGGTTGCCGTGATCTTTGTCTTGTTATGTTCCTTAAAAGAAAGGTCAGCTGACATAATTATTCCTAGGTCTTTTGCGTGTTTCTTTCGTTCTATTTGGTGATTCTCTTGAGTTTTGTATATAGTGTTCCTTTTGAGTTCTTCATTCTTTCCATACCTAAGCAGCTGAAACTTATCACCATTGAACGTCATATTCTCCACTGCCCACTGGAAAACCCTGCTTATGTCTTCCTTTAATTTTTCAGAGTCCTCTACCATAGTGACTTTCATGTATTTTAATGTCATCTGCAAATGATGACACAAAATTGTGATGGGTGTTTTTATCTATGTCTGCTATGAGGATGAGAAACAGCAGAGGTGCCAGGACAGTGCCTTGGGGCATTGAGCTCTTGACTTCGCTGATGCTGGATCTTGCTCTGTTTACTACTACTTTTTGTGTTCTGTGTGTTAGGAACCCGAAAGTCCATTTGCCTACCTTCCCTGTAATACCCATGGCCCTCATTTTGTGCACTATCATTCCATGATCACATTTGTCAAACGCCTTTGCAAAATCCTTTTTACTATTATATTACCATCCTACTAAACACTTGTTACAATGTAATATCATCATATTGTAATTTGAACAATGTATTATCATCATATTGTAATTTGAACGATCTAATATTAAAATAAAACAAACTCACTCAATTTCTCTAATATTATGTTCATAGTGTATAAGCCATTAGATTAACTGCCCCTAATGCCATGGCATGTCAGTGGCTCTCCTTGCACTTCAATTTATGATTGTAATAACAAAACCTATGTAAACCAGCAATGAAATACATATTTGAATTTGAATTTGAATCTGTGTAAATCACATCTGGTAGCGAAGGTGGCTAGAGATTACAGCAAAATAGTCTGAGAATGGAATATCTCTATATGAAACTGGAAGGTCACGTACTGCTGACCGCACTGCAGTCTGTCTGCTCATTGTCCTGAACAACAGCATGAACAGAGATCCAGCAGAAAAGGATTTCTTTGTTTTTGCTAGAAATGCAGCATAACCAAAGTTGTATACGAAGAACTAGGGGATGAGGGGAATTAAATTTTCTGATGCTTTGCAAAGCACTAAAGGAGTCTGAAACTACCACAAATGTTGTGGTAAACCTGAACGCAATACGAATAATTGCTAATGAGAACTGCATATAGTTCAGCTGTGAAAATGCTAGCAGAGGCTAATAAATGACCTCATACACCACTGTCCGGGAACATTGCTGCAAACCTGACACCGTCAGAGGATTTTGAACCATCAGTGTAAACTGCAACGGCATGAGAATGAGACTGGAAGTGGTTAAGAAAATGGGAGTGAGAAGCAACTGTAGGTATCTGAGCTTTTGCGAATGGCAGTGGTGGGGAAGAACAAACTTGAACTGTTGGAACCTCCCAAGGGGGAAGAGTAAAGTTAGATGCTAGATGAACATATGAAGGGAATAAATGGGGGGGGGAGTTCAACTGAAGTAAAGGCAAAGACAAAAGGGATAGAGTAAACAGGGGCAGTGAACAAATAATGGACCTCTTCTGTCCGTCACTATCCTACATGTGTGGAAAATTTTGATAATTTTCCTGTACATATTTGTAATAACTGAACGGGGATAATAGTGTTAATACAACAAAGTGTAGGTGTGTATCGTCAATGCGACTTTTAAAATGTGTTAAGTCACATGAGAAGTATATTCACTACATTTCCTTATTTATAGTAAACAGTTAAATAAGTAAAATGTAATCAGTGTAATATAGAGGAAATAAATATTCTGACAAAGAAAATTTTTACACACCTAGAAATATCTCTAACTATAAATAGATGTATGTATACAAAAATGTTTTTTGGAGAAGCATCAAATATGGCATAATGGAAGAACAGACCGGCATTTGTGTACATTTAATCCAGTGTAATCGGAACCAATAGAAATAGTATCAGCAGAGTTTTATAACGTCAGGATAAACGAAGAGACAGTGCATCTGGAAGTGTCCAGATATTTAATACAACTGTCAACATAATATGATGGAAACCAGAAGGCGGTAGCTCAATGTGACGCCATATTTGCCTGCCACGTGTATCATCCAATTTAATGTACACCTCTCAATGTGTATTGAACTCCATACAACAGTTAAGGTAGCTAGTTATTGGCCAATATTATTAGTTGCTTGCCTGTAGGGAGGAGTTAGGATATACCTTTAGAATAAATGGGTAAATGCACTTATAATTATAACTGTATTAATTTGATTTCTTTAATAATTTGTAAATAAGATACAGTGGACCCCCAGTTGTCGTGATTTTTTCGTTCCAGAATGCTGTTCAAGTGCCGTTACCAAACGAATTTATTCCCATAAGGAATAATGTAAATTAGACTAGTCCTTTTAGACCCCCAAAAATACATTTACAAAAGCACTTACAAAAATACACTTACATAATTGTTCGAGTTTGGAGCATCACGAACACCGGGGGTCCACTGTCTACCTGGAGTGTAAACCCAAGAATTCCTAGTCAACGCCCACGCAGCCAGGTCTGTGAAGGCTCTTGTTGGATCCAAGCCTGATCATACAGGCCTATTACTGCTCGGGCAACCACCAGCGACTAACCATACAGCCCTGCTGGTGAACAGGACCAGCTTAGGAGGTGCCTTCTCCAAATGCCGCTATGAAGACTGCCAGGGCACACTTTTTAGTAATTAGATTGTTCTAATTAAGTATCCCAAAGTATAAGTTATGTGTGATCTGACATTGTATAGAATCAGCTGAGAGTTGTTGCCTGTTGCCCTTAGTTTGTATAGTTGTATGTCGAGACGCCATACGTAGCATGCCCGAGCTGTACGGTTGTACTTATAACGGCTGCACCACGGCTGTTCACGTGATTTCCAACCTCTGCCCATGTGATCTGGCATCAGCCAATCATAGGCCTGCCTTTTGAATGCCTCAGCGCCAGGCGGCCTAGTAGACAGTTACCATCCAGACTCAGTGCAGGACAGACAGACACAGGCATAGGCTCTCAGCTCCCATATATCCAACGCCTCATTAAACGCTACCCAAAACCCAAGCTCATCGTCTGTTAATATTACCAAATTACTTAAATTACTTAAAGTTGTCAAACCCAAAAAGCTTTTCCTTAATCATACAGTCCACAACCTAATTTGCCAGTGTTAAGATAAGAAAGAGATAAGATTTTGTTTGGATTTTTAACCCTGGAGGGTAAGCCACCTAGGATAACCCAAGAAAGGCAGTGCGTAATCGAGGGACTGTGTCTTATTTATATTGGGGTCCTCAATCTTGTTCCCCAGGATGCAACCCACACCAGTCGACTAACACCCAAGTACATGTACCTACTTGCTAGGTGAACAGGACAACAGGTGTAATGAAATGCGTAGTGCGTTTCCTCCCCACCGGAAATCAAACCCGGATTCTCAGTGTGTGAAACAAGAACTTTGCCAGGCAGACTACAGCTTAAATTTTCTAGTAAATTTTCATGAACCAACCATATGTTCCTAATTTAAGATCCCAAAGTGTGAGTTAGGGATCTGAGATGGTGGGAATTGATGGAAGGACAGTGTTGGACCCATTGTTACTGAAGTCCCATGTTTCCAAGATACGTCTATAGTATAAGTAAGTGAATGATTATTTTAGATGTGGTAGAGTTCTCCTCAGTTATGTGGGTGAAGTGTTAATTCAAAATTGTACTTGTAAAATTCACCCACATAATTTCTCACTATTTGTAGAAGGATCATGAAGGTCATGAGAGCAGACAAAATAATGGAGGCAATGGGCATCACGTCAATCGTTCAAGGCTGAAACATTCACCTCTGCATATAGGCTCTCGACAGAGGAGCGAAAAGCACCTAGACAAACATAATCCCTAATGATGAATGGGATCAAGTTTAGAAAGAGTTGTGGGAGAAGCCACAGAATATATCTGGTCGCCATAGTCCAATTTCTATAAAATTAGGGCTGAATGTAGTCGAAGGAGAGTTTGACAATCCGCCCCATACGAAAGATGGGCGAGGGTTTTAAGAAGGTTCAGCCGGCTATGGCAAGTTGCTTTCAGGGAGGTAATGTGTGGTTTCCAAGACAGTCGGTGATCAAACAGAAGGCCGAGAAATCTTACCGCATCACATTCTTGGATCTGATAATCCATTGTACATCTGGTGAAAGTAATTTGGTGCATTTTAGCACCAGAAAATTTAAACCCATGAGTAGTGGTCCAATGGGAAATACGGTTGACAGCATTCTGGAGTGAGGCTGCTACTAGGCGACAGTCTGTGCCCGCACAAGCTATAGCAAGGTCATCAACATAAAGTGATGATCAAATATTAGATGGGAGAACAGAGGCCAGATCATTTATAGCAAGTAGAAAAAAAGTAGTGCTAAAGACATATCCCTAAGGGACATCTTCAGCTTGGACAAAGTCTGGGGAAAGCGAATTATTAACCTGAACACAGAAATGTCTCTCAAATAAGAAGTTTTAAGGGAAAGTGGCAGATTGCCTCAGAGGCCTACGGAATGAGCTTGGGCCAAGATATTGTATCTCCAAGTAGTGTCATATGCCTTTTCAAGATTAAAAAAGACTGCGATAACAGAGTGGTTACTAGCAAAGGCATTATGAACATAGGTACAGTGGACCCCCGGCTAACGAAAGGTTTAGTTAACGAAAAAATCGGTTACCAAAAGCTTTTTTCGCTATCGGATAGCGAAAAAAGCTCAGATACCGAAACATATTAGACCTGTCTGCCTGCTCCACGCCTGGCCTGCGCAAGACGCCAGTGTAGCGTTGTTTACCATTGAGAGAACATTACCCAGCACACTCTTTCAAATATTCACAATACATTTGGAGTCTTTTTTAGTGGTTTAGTGATTGTCACTGTGAAATAAGTCACCAAGGGTCCAAAGAAGCTTCCTAGTGGCACCCCAGTGGTAAAGAGTGAGGAACACCATCGAACTGAAGAAGGAGATTGTTGAAAAATATGAGTGTGGCGTACGTCTGAGTGATCTTGCCAGGATGTACAAGAAAAGTGCATCTACTATCGGCACTATACTGGCAAAGAGAAATGAGATCAAGGAAGCTAATGTTGCAAACGGGGTTGATTTGTTAACGAAACAAAGATCGAAAACAGTGGATGAGGTTGAGAAGTTACTGATGGTGTGGATCAATGAAAAACAGATAGCAGGTGATAGTATTTCCATGGCGATAATTTGTGAAAAGGCAAGGAAATTGGTGGAGGAGCACAGGGTAGAGCTAACAACTGAAGAGGTGCAAGAGCTTCATCTGGAATAGCAACAGACCACAGCTGAGGTTATTGCTTCACAGAAGGAGGGAGAGAGAGAGGAGGAGGTGCCTTCTTCAGAGATTAAGGAAATTTGTTCAATGTGGAATAAAGTGCAGACATTTGTTGAAAGACACCACCCTGAGCAAGCTGAAATGAGCCTTCTGTGCAACCACTTCAGTGACAGAGCCATGTTGCACTTCAGGAAAGTATTAAAGAGTCGCCAGAAACAGAGGACTCTGGACAGTTATTTTTCTAAGAAGAGTTCTAGTGACTCTCAAGCTGGTCCTAGTGGCATTAAAAGACCAAGAAGGGAAGTAACCCCAGAGAGGGACTTGTTACCTGAAGTCCTCTTGGAGGATTTCCTTCAATCACTAACACCCTGCCCCTGTCATCATCCCTATCTTCCAGATGCCTGCAAGTCTCTTCAATAAAGGTAAGTAAATGTTATTTATATTATATTTTGTGTGAATATTTTTTTGTGGAACGGATTAATTGTATTTACATTATTTCTTATGGGAAATAAGGGTTCGGATTACGAAAGGTTCGGATTGAGAAATAGGTCCTGGAACGGATTAATTTCATTAACCGGGGGTCCACTGTATCTAAGTGGAGTAAGGGATCAATAGTGGAGCGGCCTTTACGAAAGCCAAATTTACTAGTGGAGAGTATTGTCTCTCTCTAAATACAGTGGTACCTCGGTTAACGATATTTTTTCGTTCCAGAATGCTGTTCAAGTGCCATTACCAAACGAATTTATCCCCATAAGGAATAATGTAAAATAGACTAGTCCTTTTAGACTCCCAAAAATACACTTACAAAAGCATTTAAAAAATAAACTTACATAAAAGGGCGAGTTTGGGGACCATCGTTAACCGAGGTACCACTGTACCACACCAAATGTCTATTTAATAGACATTCCATCAACTTGTAAACTGCAGTGGTAAGAGCAATGGGACAACAGTGTGAGGCATCATGGCCCAAAGTACCTGGTTTACGAGAAGGCAGAACAACGGCAGTTTCCACAGTCAAGGAAAAACTCCTTGCGGCCAAATAAGATTAAAAAGACGCAAGAGGACTGCAAGGGCTAATGGATGTAAATGCTGAAGCATATGCATATGAATGCCATCAGGCCAAGCTGCCGACAACTAGCAAGCGGAAAATGTGGGCTAGTTCTAGAAACATAAAAGGGACATTATAAGACTCTTCTCTGCTAGAAAAAGTCTAAAGGCAGTAACTCTTTGGCAGACTTGGAGGAAAGAAACGAGAGGCATAAAAGAGGCCTCTGAGAGATATGGACAAGATGATTTCCAATCTCTGTGGCAACTTTCAAGAGACCTTGCAATGCTGACACCAGGAACCCGAAGAACAGGAGCTGGGTCTGGAGAGTACTTGTCACTCAATTTCTGTACATTTTCCAAACTGCATTCATAAAGGAAGCCGAAATAACAGTAGAAACAACCTTCCAACAAGTCCGTTGAGCTCTGTGGTGTGTGAAGCTGCAGTTAAAATTGAAGTCAAAAATAGGTGTAATAGCTCATCAGTGGAGGACAGTTTGATGCGAGTAAAGGTTCTAATTTGCTCATTCAAACTGCCAACGAGGGCTTCGAGGAGGGTGAGAATATGAATGGGAAGCAAGAGGATAGGAAAATAACCACTGTTATGTAAAACTGGGAGCACCAGACCAGGTAATGTCAAGTGCAGTTGATGAAGACCAAACTGAGAGATCATTGCAAGAGATATATTGAGTGAGAGGGTAAAAATGGATGGGAGTACCCGTATTTAAAACATGGAGGGGAACAGAAGTGAAAAGAGACTAACTGATCACTACAAGTCACAGTGAGATGTAAGGGGTTGGGAGCAGTAGGAGGATTGAATACTGTTTGTTTGGTTCAGTCATTTATAATTGTTTTGTTATTGTTGTTGTTTGTTATGGAGCAGCCCTGGAGAGTACATTGTTAGTGTTACTCTGGGTTTTATTAACCTACAACCACTACAGTGGCGACGAGGATGGGATCATCAGAGCCAAGGATAGTGGCCACTGTGGCCTGAAGTAGTGGGGATATTGCCAGCCGAGGACATTGCAGCAGAACGGTGATACAGCAGCAACAAGTGGCAGCATGGCAGCAGCACAAGGAAGGTTGGAACCTTTCGACCCACGTAAGATTTCTTTGGAGCTTTGGCTAAGCTTGTTGGAAGCCAATTTCGCTCACTTAGGAATTAAAGAGCACGATAACAAGAGGAATTTCTTGCTAGTGTCCCTGGGATCAGAAACTTACAGTGTTTTAGGTAATGTGTGTACACCAGATTTACCACACACGAAGCATTACGACGACTTAGTTGTGGCACTGAAAAGTTATTATGCAGTGAAACCAGCCTACCACCGCAGTTTGTTGGCTTTTCAGCAGAGGAAGAAACTACAGGGTGAGTCCTTGCATGAATTATATACAGATTTAAAAGCGTTGGCTGTGAACTGTACCTTTGGGGGACAATTTGACCCCAGGGTGAGGGACCAGTTGTTTATGGCGGTGGTGGATGAAGTGTATTTTCCTCACCTAGTTGCAGAAAATTTGGATTTGCAAAGTGTGCAGTCTGCAAAACTATTTGACAAACTTTTGAACTTGGAACAGGCATTTGTTACAGATCAGAACTCTGCTCCTGCGGTACAAGTGATTAATGCTGTGAAATGTAAACATTGTGGGTTCCAGCACAGTAGTAGTACTTGTAGGTTTAAAGATTTTTTCTGTAATAAGTTTCATAAGAAAGGCCACTTGAGAAGAGTGTGTAGTGAGAAATTTTCAAAAGTGTCTCCTAAGGCTGTATCAAAATCGAGTATTGAAAAAAAAACAGGACAGCAAGGACACAGCAGTCACCGAGATATCCTAGAACAAAGTCAATTAAGGTGCTGGATGGCGGTGATAGTTCGGCAGATGAGGAAGTGATGAGCTTATATGCCTTAGAGGATAGT